>VCCN01004649.1:4967392-4981199 GCA_006491835.1 Architeuthis dux
TCCTCCACCTTTTAGTGAAAGATCCCTTATTCCAATAATCCATTTTCGTCCCAATTGACTTTGACTCAAGTCAGAAAAGTTAGATCTTCATCAGTTACTCTTCCCGTGGTGAAAAGCTCTCGAAAATGCTGTACAGTGGGTATTATTCATGCCTGTGACACATGTCACTGTCGGTGTCTTATTAGCAGCCGACAGTGACAGTGAGTGCCGGTAGTAGAGTCAACAAAGAGGCCCACTTCCCCTGGGGGCAGCGGGCACCACAAAACAAGGTGAAACACTTGACTGTGGGGCATACAACACACAACAGAAAGGAGGTGGAGTTGGCATTGACAGTTTAGACAGGGAAAAAAACGAAAGGCCAAGTCAGAGAAAGAGGGTGAACCTGCGGCTAACTCAGCAAGGTTATCTACCTTACAAGTTGTTGGTCTCTTATCGCTACACTCTGCCCCTGTCACCAAACATGAGTGGTTATTATAAGAAGTGACAAATAAAAGCAGAGGAAAGTGTGTGTGTGTGTGTGTGTGTGTGTGGATAGTGAGTGAGCAAGAGTGATTGAAGCCACAAAAAAAACAAAAAAAAGAAATGGAGAAAAAAAACGAAAAGAAAAACAATTACCACAAAAAGAGCAATGTTATGATTTCTTATTTTTGTTGCTGTGTACACTGTAATAATTGTACAGTGGATTCTATTCAGCATCAAAGAACAATAGTGCAGGGTTGGGGTTGCTTCGTGTAGCTGAAATTATTACTATAATCCATTAAATAAAATCTGACTACAAATATATAAAATCTGACTACAAATATTTAAAATAAATCTAGTCATACCGGTCAGTTGGAGTCAAAATTAAGCATTAGCTCAGTGGTTCTTAACCAGGGGCTTGTGAGTAATTTCAAGAGGGGACACAAGCCCGCAGGAAAAAAGTAAGAATTTTCTAATTGTTTGAGGAATTCTCTTAAGTGTTTGCATAATATTGCGATGAAAATAATATATCAAAATTAATTTCTTTCACATATTTGCAGCACTCATTTCAAACTAATCATTTGTTTGAAGATGTGTTGTGGGGCGTGCGTGGAGGCAAGGTCTGACTACTAGTGGGAAGGGGAATGGTTGTAAAAAGGTTAAGAGCCACTGCACTAAAAAGTAAGAATTTCTCAAAAACTATTTTTAAATTCGGCACATGTAAGGAAGGTGGTTCTGATTGTAAAGTTTCGCACCCTCGCACACTCAATGTTAAAAAAGGACGCACAACTAAAAAGAAATAAGAGAATTCGTTCATGAAAGAAAAACAGAAGTAAATACATAAATTATAAACTTTGCATAAATTAAATTGTTAAATTGTTTTTATTTGCGCACCGTTTTTAAGATCGAGTGTGCTAGGGTGTGAAACTTTTTAATCGGGACCACCTTCTCTACATTGTACTGGGAATTCTCTTAACAAGCATTTGCATAATAACGCAGTGAATATGATGATATATTAAAATTTGTCAGTACCCATTTTAAACTAATCATTTGGTTGAAGATGAGAGAGGGGGGGGGGCAAGGTCAAACTACTAAAGCTGGGGGAGTGGGGGGCTTGATGGTAAAAAGGTCAAGAACCACGGCACTGGCCACTTATCCATCAAGCAGTGATAGCAGACAACAGGAAAGAGCTAGAAAATGCTGTTAAATGAACACGTTGAAAACTTATTTTACATCATATTAAAATATTTTTTGACTCTATAGAATGAAGATTTAATTAATTTAATTAATTCAAATTATTCCACGGTCGGAATGTGCCATTGTCAGTGAACTTCCTTTGAGAAAATATTTAAACAATAATTTCAATATTCTTATCAACTTTAACCCAGTCAATTCAAAATTCAACACTTAGATTTGTTTAATCGGGCAATCGGCATGTTAAAAATGGCCTAAACAGCCATAACATGTACATCCATCAGAAGGCATAGATTAATCCAATACACAAGGCAGAAATACATTCATTAGAATTTTATGAATTTTAAAGGTTTTTGAAATTTTGAAGTTTTAAAATTTTAATATTTTATAACATCTAGAACACTGCCATGACATGTACATCCATCAGAAGGCATAAATCAATCCAATACACAAAGTGGAACTACGTTCTTTAGAATTTTATGAATTTTAAGGTTTTTGAAATTTTGAAGTTTTAGAATTTTAATATTTTATAATGTCTAGAACACTGAAACTGAAAGTATTTTTCATCTTCATAGTTTGTTTATTTTCATATCAGAAAATCCTATAAATAATTCTCAAATACAATCAAAATACTTATAAAAGAATTATTCTAGAAAAATAAAACTACTTTTATGATACAATTAACAACTTTCATATGAATGAAATTAATGCATACCAAATAATCCTATATATCAAACAAATACAGGGTGTCCCATAAGTAACTCCCAATTTGTCCCAAAATTAACACCAGTTCTATCTAAGGGAAGCAACTATTTAATAGTTGCTTTTAATAGTTGCTTCCCTTAGAACTGGCATTAATTTTGGGACAAATTGGGAGTTACTTCTGTATCACCTTATATGTACAGGGTGTCCCGTAATTATGTCCTCTCTGCAAACGTTGTAAGGGAAATAACTTTGCATTGACTAGGCTCGGTTGTGGGGAAATTGAACATTGCTTTTACTATTAGGTGCCTAGTCAATACAAAGTTACCCCCCTTACAACTTTTGCAGAAAGGACATAATTAAAGAGTTACCCCCTTTACAACAAAAAATAAACAATGGCAAAAACTAAATACTAAAAATAGCCAGAATATTTCCTTTATATAATTGAAACTAATAAAAAAAAATGGTAGTTAAATTTGGTATGTCCGATATCAGAATAAAGATTATTTAAAAAAATATTGATATTTTCGGATGTAACTATCTTTTCAATTAGGCTATTGCATGTGTTTGATGCCAAGAATAAATTTTTTCTAAAACCAGTGGAGATCTGAATTTGTAGTTTATGGATGTGTCTATTTACAGAAGGGTTTTCAAAGTTTCGAAACCATTGTTCTAAAATAATAAGTTTGCATATCATAAATGTGTAACAATCGAGACATAACAAAATGCAATATTGATGCTACCATAGTATGCAGTCTACTATTAAGTTTCTGAATATCAAAGGTTTCAACAAATTTCTTATGTTCTCTGCATCTTTATACATAATTTCAAGTAGGAAATATTTTTTTCTTTTTAAAATGTCGCCAAAAATTGTACATAACCTTTAAAAAGATTGTTTAAAATACTGCCTGTGAATTGTTGAAAAATGTCATTTCTGTTTTCATAACTATGAAAGGTCAAGTCTTTTTAGTTGTCTTGTGGGTGACACAGTGAGAACAGTTTCTAAAAAGAATCTCAAAGATATTGTGGAAATGTCCTTAAGAATTTTACTGATATACTTTAGACGCCACCGTTGCCAAATTGCGACCACACCCCTCACCTTACGAAAATACAGCTAGAAATCTGCTGTGCATATGGCCAATAGGTGACACACATATATTGGCATAATTCTGAAGTAAAATACTTTGGTCGTTCTATGCAGGTTTTTTCCATAATTTCAAAGTAAAAACTGATCATTTTTTGTAAAATGGTAAGAAAGTTGTATTAAAAATTCTAAATCCAAGATGGCTGCAACCTGATGACATTATCTTATGCAAATTAGATCATTTTTTTTCCAACATAAACCTTGTGCCATACTTAAGTGAAGTCTTTATCGCAAAATATATGTTCCTATACAGAGAATATAACACAAAGTGAATCACAATATTACTGCTAGTACAGCCCCCCCCCCAAAAAAAAGAAAAGAGGTCTGGTTAGTCATTCAATAGAAACCGTCATGTGAACAATGTCTTTTGGCAGCATGATGTGTTGGGGGTGATCAGTTATAAAAATTGGGAAAAGGGTATGATCAACGAATAAATTACTTCACTTGTATTTTGTTGGGCAGTGATCATTAAAATAGTGTGAATTTTCAAAAAACAATTGTGAATGATGCCAGACAAAAACTAAGGGATCAATTGAGCATAAACTTACATTGCAAATTGAACCCCCACTAAAAACCAGGGGGATTGAAAAAACCTTTTTTAGACATAATAAGTAAATAAATGCTTAAATTTTCAGCCCTATAGCTCCATTGGTGTGTCCTGTATGCATGATATATACATACATACATACCCAGCCAGACTAACTTAAAAACTGAAGAAACCTATGTCGATAGTTTTGGTTGACGCTTTCTAATATAAAAAGTTGGTCTTTGTGATACATACATAGTCAGCCAGACCAACTTAAAAACTGAAGAAACCTATGTCGATAGTTTTGGTTGACACTTTCTAATATAAAAAGTTGGTCTTTGTGCTGGATAAATGTAATGGATATAACTGATAGATTCAACTGATTCTGTAAAGTATGTGTGTGTGCACACATGCACTTTATATTATAACACACACATTGTATCATAAACTTACTTCACATTTGAAAATTTTCAGCAACAGAATTAGTGTCTTTTAAAATGTTCTGGTTCCTTGTGAATAACTGCTAATTATATTGCTAATGATGTATTGTTGCTTAGTTGAAAACTCTAACCCATGATTTTTATCCTTCTTGCAGTGGATAGCAACAGTTAACCATCAAGTTAATAAGAACACATGAAACGAGACAGTATCTTTAAGGCTTCTTTTTATCAGATGATAAATTTCCATCTAAGTGCACTAGATCAAGTAATGCACACAAGTTGTTAGACCACAGAAGCAATATAATTTTTTACCAAATAGTAAAATTACAAATTAATTTTCTAACCAAAAATGAAGATGGGTAATAAGGATAATGAGCTGGTAGTTACTGCTGATACTGGCGTCCCCCATTAGGGTCAAAGAAAGCCAACTGCGTTATAACTGGGCTGCAATAACTGCGGGGTGGATATGAGTGAAAGACTGCAGACATCATGTATCGTACAAAAAGTGAGATTTTTTTTTGATTTTTTTAAATCACTTCCGACCCGGGGAAGATATTTGTTCATCCTGAAAACATTTTTACCGACGATTGGGACAACATTAATTTCGAGCCCTGATGCATAAAAGACAAAGCAGTACTATCAGGGTGTTAACCAGCATTCTCTCTAGCCATTCAACAGCTAATTCCCAATAGAAACCTAATTCCAATTTCCCAATTATGCTGAGCTCTGTTTTGATCATTTTTAGGCAATTTTTACCATTTTGGATTTTTTTTTTAAATACAAAAATGCAGATCTTGGAAACTTCCCAATCCTATAAAAACCGTGTGGGAAATCAAATTCCTGACTAACACTCTGACTATGTACTGATTAAGCAAAACTTATCTGCTACATAATTTATATACGAATTTAACTCTTAAATTCATAAACCACTTGATACCGCATCTAATTGACAGTGGAACTCTTCAGTGGCGGAAATAACATTTGTTGATAATATTATGACAGATAGAATAAAAAATAAATTTTAAAAATTCACCTACAGTTTGAAGCCGGGAGGGGGAGGGGGGGGGTTAACTTTGATCAGAAGTTATACCACTTAATATTAACATTTAAATTTTCTCATATGAATTTAAGAGTTAAACTCTTAAGAATTGATCAGAAGTTATGGAATCATTTTGTAGTGATTAATTTAATCAAACTGTACAATGGAAATACGAGCCTCATTTTTCAAATCCTGGTCCGCAGAACTGACAGAACTCCTAATATTATTATAGGGTTTATTTTCATTTACAACTGTTTGCACGACATACTCCCATTTATATCTGCATGTCAAGTGTATGGCCAGGATACACGTCCAGTGTTGTTATATCGTGCAACACTAGCTATCAATATCTTGGCATTTCAGATCAAAGTAATCTTGAAAAGGATCTGTAGGCCGCTATCAATTACACAGCAATAATGGCTTTGTAATATTTATACATGTTATAGAATCATTGCTCGGTGAAGGATAATCGTAATTGCCCAAATAGGTATAAATTATCTAATTCTAAACAATACATTCGTATACCAAAAACAATCTGTTAAGAAGGCAATTTAGAAAGATAACTTCTAATGGACTTGATTTATAGTTATAATTTACCTCTGGTATATCTATTCACTCGTGTCTGTCAGTTTGTCTACACAATTTTCTTTCTCCAAAAGTTCTCAATGAATTCCAATGACATTTTGTCGAAGGGTAGGCCATGGTCTAAGGAATTGATTGAATTCTTAGGTGGATCTAGGAATTTTTACAGTTATCTCTGCATTGTAACTATTCGTGATGTTTTCATTCAATTTTTAGTGATAGTGGGGTAGGAATGCGCTCTCCGAAAGCTTTATAGTTTTTGTTTTATTCAAAACTAAATGAAAGACTTTAAAGTGAGATGCATAAGATTTGTCTGTCAACAGCGAATCTGTCAAGCTTAAATACTGTATTTGATGGCATGTAAGACCCACCTTTTACCCCCCCAAAATGGCTCAAAACGAAACCGTAACCTTCGTTATCCAGATCCACTGGTTGGCTAGAACTGGGAGGAAGAAGAGTTAAAAATAACTGGGTGATAAATGATAAGAATGCGTTTTATTTTTCTTCATATTCCCTGCTGGAATGAAAGGGGTTGTGTATGCCATCAAATAAGTTGTTCTCATGTACAAACAGCATAAATAACTTTGACTGGGGAAATGACTGATATACTTGTGTATGTACAAGGAAATGATAGATGTATTGCAGTGCCTATGGAACAGGATAGATGTACTTCAACATCTACAGAGAGATATAGGACATACGGTAGTGTCTATAGAGATAGGTATAATACAGAGTGTCCCTAAAGTCTGGACACATAGGTAAAATGCATATTTTCAATAAAGAAATTTGAACAACATTTTATTTAATTGAAATATTAATAAATAACATCTTCAATGTGTTTTCCACCATTTGTGATGCAAAGTTCAATGCGCTTTGCGAGATTCACATGAACCCGATGCATTAACTCCACATTTCCGTCAATTTGAGCACATTCATTTATGATGCATTCCCTCAGGTGTCTCGTATCTTTAATTTTCATTGAGTACACCTTCTCCTTTAGCATACTCCAGAAAAAGAAGTCAAAGGGTCTAAAGTCTGGTGAACCACGTCTTCCAAATAAAATATAGTTAGTTATAAATAGTGATATTTCCTATGTGTCCAGACTTTAGGGACACCCTGTATAATGAATTCCACTCAACCTGTCTCTGTAGACAACAGTATTTATGAAGGTAGGCAAGATATACTACAAAGAGAGTGGTATGTCTTATATGCATTATGGACAGGTATGGCAAGTTTTAGTGTCAACAAAGAAATGACCTAGAGTTTATAATGGCAGAAATGATAAATAAATTAATCCAAGCGGAACTTATGAACAAAACAATACCAAGACCCAGTTTCTCATAGTCAACTATTGTACCTGTGTCGTAAAAAATGACGACAGTTTTTTTTTTTCTCCATTTATATTTTTTGGGGGAATTCAGCCTGTCTAGGCCGTTATCTGCTTTTGATGTATTGTCCCCTTTCCTCAATGTATAAATCTGACTGACATACTTGATGTATTGTACATTCAAATGGTTCTTCGGACGATTTAACTCCTTGTTGTTTGTGTTGTAAACACAACGTTTCGGCCAATCCATTCTTGTGCCTGATTCAAGTGTAAAATCCGAGTGTGATGGGTTAAACAGAAGTTATGTTTAAAGGGAGAACACTTATAGCGCAGGGCCCGGGTGTTTCTGTGTCTTTGTCTTTGTCATGTCGGGTTTAGGCCTGTTGAGAAGTGGAAGCCACATCGGGTTGAAATCCGCACATGTCTGGCTAATGCATTTAGTCGACATTTTGATGTGAGCTACTTATAGAAAATAACTATTGTAGAGTTTTATTTATTTATGTTTGTTTTTTTTAAAAATTCAGCCTGTCTAGCCCATTAGCTGATTGATATATTGTCTCCTTTCCCCAATGTATAAAATCTGACTGACATACTTAATGCTTAAAATTTCAACACCATCATCAGTGTACCCATGGCCTATTGGTAAGACATCAAGCTGCTAAGTTCCACGTCCGAGTTCAAATTTGGGCAGTTCCACTTAATTTTATATATTGGTTTCATTCAGCATGAAAGAAAACAAATAAATATAAACACTTTGGTTATTATTATATGTGTTTTGATGATGCTAACATCTCATATACAAATTGTACAGTTATGTTTCAATACTACAACTTTATGATTGGTATCTTTTAAAAAAATAACTTTGGTGACATTGTTGGTCTTTTCATGCAAGAGAAAATGTATCCAATAACAATGTAGAATTCAAATTAACATTCAGAATTCTAATTGTGACAAATAAATGCAACAATTTATAACATTTCACAAAAGAGCAAAGATGTATATCCGAGTAAGACTGCTATAAGGGACCCTGAAAATTTGTTCACTGTGTCTATGTTTGCAAAAATCTATTTAATTTTCACTGTTCACTTTGATTTCATCAAATATGATCATTTGGTGCTAAGTCAAAACGTCCAAAACAAATGGTCCAAATAAATAAGACAAAATGGCCAACATGTAAAATTGTCCAATGTTAAAAGGTCCAAAAGGACATTTGGTCCCATGTAAAAAGGTCTAATTTATACACACAATATACACAAGCAAACACACATGCACATGCTCTACATACGCTCATACATATACCACATACAAACACATATACACTCATGTTTAAGCATGCATGCCAATGTATGTGTGCATATGTGCAAGTATACATGTGAGTATGTAGCATGTGTACTTGGTATGTGTGCATAAATATGAGTGTGTGAGCATATGTAGCATGTGTGTATTTGCTGTGTCTGTCAGCCATACCGTCGACAGACCCCTTATAGCTAGCTCGCATCTGCCAGGAGAAGGAAACTCCTGACAAACCTACGACCTTGGAGCCTTGCTGCTATCCGTGCCACTTCGGTGGACCATAGCACACAAACTATCGGTTTAAAAGGTGAGGTCGGCTCTTGGCATGTTGCACTTCACCTTAAAACTCCACTGTGCAGACATTAGAGATTATTCACGTTCGGGCCCTGCCGACTTAGGACCTGAAAAGATGTGGAAATCCCTTCCCAATCTCTGTTTGTGGAGCCAAGTCATTCATGTGTGTATGTAGTATGTGCTTGGCATGTGTCTGCAGTATATATATGCATATATGGCATTTGTGTACACGTGTGCATATATGGCATGTGTGTTCAAGTATACATGTGAGTATGTGTGTAAACAGTACGGATGTGGCATGGGTCTGCGTGGTTCGTAATTGTGTGTATCCCCATATTTCCAAAGCCATTATTTTGGTTTATGCACTAGGAGTATCATTAAAGCAATTATTTTTCTCATTTATTTCCATCAGATTAAGTATTTAATGTGGATTAAGTTATTAATTTTTTGCATGCATGTATGTAGTGTGTGACATATGTCTGCATGTAGTGCATGTGTATGTATATATGGCATGTGTGTATTTGGTATATGCATATACAATATGTGGGTATGTCTATGTGTTTGTGGGTATATGTGTGTATGTGCATATATGTGGCATGTGTCTGCATGTAAAGCATGTAATGTGAGTATGTGGCATGTGTGTATGTATATTACACATACATTTTGCATTGGCCCTTTTTGCATTGGACATTTTGTAACTGATTCTTTGATTTATGACACTGAACATTGCAAAGATGTAATAAAATGTCATAAATGACCTTTTCACAATGTCAGAACAACTGAGCGTTGGCCTTTTAATATTGAAAAAAAACCTTGCATGAATCATAAAATCTATTAAAAAGATCAATTATAATATATTATAATATGCTTTGTATGACCTCAAGTGTCTGAGAAAGAAAGAATAACATTTTTATAACATATTGAGCAAATATCTCTGAATAGAAAAGTGTGTTGCTGCTTACTCATTTGTGTAATCATTGCCAATACATGCATTTATTCCTCAGGATTTTAATTGTATAAAAAGGTAAGCATGTAACAGCAGTGCTTCGTAACAAGGGGTGCATGCCACCCTAGGCAGGGTAAGTTAAAAAAGTAGCAATTTCTGATTTGTTCATCATAATAGTATACAAGCACTAATACCCCCTATTAGTGCTTGTTTACTATTATGATGAATATAAATATTCAGTACCCATTTCAAACTACTAAAGGGTGGTATAGTGGTAAAAGGGATTAAGGACCTGTGTTTTAGAGCAAGACCACATGAATGGTTTGCTCGGAATGTAGTCCTTACAGGCAGGGTTGCAAGATTTGTCCGATTTCAGACATTGTGTCCGTTTTTAGCCCTGATGTCCGATTAAAGATTTTAAGAATCGGACATCCAACATTGTCCGATTTTAAGGCACAACTCAGCTTTGCCAACTTAGATATTTTATATCTAAATTTAGATACTTATTTTAATTATTGTTATACTGATCTAGCAACTTTTAGCCACTATTAGCCATTTTTAACCATACATTATTTTCTGTCCGAATTTGACAGATTTCGACCGATTTTGGGAACACTATTGTCCGTGTTTCAGAAAACTGATCTGGCAACTCTGCTTCCAGGCAATCATTTTCACTGAGCTTAAAAAAAGTATACTTTACTCCAAAAGAGCTAGGGCAAAGGGAAGTAATATAAAGCATTCATGACCAAATCTTAAAAATCTTTTTCTTTAAAAATAGAAACAACTTACTTAATCAAAGAAATGAAATATTATCAAATGTATAAATATGAATAGTTTTTTTTCCACTAAATCCTTTAAAAAGTTTTTTTAAATTCTGATTTTACAATTTAAATACAAACTAATTTATGAATACATTAATTCAGACATACGTTTTCATGTAGGAATAATATTACTAAAATAATTTATTTGTTTTTTGTTTGGTTGGAAAATCAATAAACAACTTGTATATGATTAAAAACAAACAGATAAAAAAATAAATAAAATTACTGGTGAATATTATTTAAATAAGATAGACTAAGGGAAATTATTCTAATAGAACATTAAACTATAACAGTAATTATTTTTTTTTTTATCACACTCGGATGTTACACCTGAAGAAGGCCGAAGAATGGATAAGCCGAAACGTTGTGTTTACAACACAAATAACAAGGAGTTCAATCGTCCGAAGAACCATTTGAATATTAATGACCCTTCTCAAAACTATAGAAAATATCAAAACTATAGAAAATAACATTTTTTTAAAAATTTTGAATTTAAAAAAGATTTCTCTTAGAGCTATATTAATGTCTTTGAAATTATTTAAATATAACCATCAAGACAGTATAAAGAAGATTTTCATGAAAACATTTCTTTTCTTGACTTAATTTTATTTTTTTGGATTAAATATGCAAACATGGAACAAAAAATACAGTTTTAAAAACTCACCATCAGAATACATTGTTTTCATATAAGTACACTTACCTGTGAAAGAGAGAAAAAGAAATGTCATTAAACAAATAAATCAATAATAATCTTTGCATATGGAAAAAAACATTGTCAAAAGAAATCTATAGGATATTGGGGGAAAGAAGAAAATAGGTTAGACAAGAATGCTTTCAATAATGCAAGTAAGAGCAGGGAAAGAATATAACTTATATAGGTATGCCTATGAATTCACAGCAGAAGTCATTGTAACAAAATAGTAATACAAACACATATACCAGTTGATTCACAGTTACACATTAAACAAGTGAAAACAAGTCTGAACGATGAATATTTCTGAAATAAGGATGCTAAGGTCAATGAGCAGCCATTACTGCACTGTGTTATTAGAAGAAGAAAGAGCTCGGAAAGACACACGTGTTTGGTTGACCGCGGTCGTTATTTGAATAAAAGGACCTGTAATCTTTAGGTGCATTTTTAATCTGTTAATATCTGTCATTAAACCAAGCTTACATGAATTATGTATTTATTGAATCATGCCTTATTTCAAAACCATCACCATCATAAACACTTGGATCACATTTAATTTAAATATAGGGGGTGGGGTCACAAAAGATTCCAAGTACCCACATTTTTTGGATGTTTTACAGGATTTTTTTATTTGAAATATAGAAAATCTAGATTTTTTTTTTGGTGCGGAGACAGGGTCAAGAGGAATCTACACTAAAAAAAAAATAATTGTGGGATTTTCAAATACTAATATGCTAAAAACATGCTCCAGCGTCTCATTAGTAACCATATAAAATTTGGTGGCCATAGCTCTATCCATCCTTGAGTTACACACAATGACAGTCAGATGGACAAAAGAGACATTTGGAGAATTATAGTAAAATGTGTTAATAATAAATACACAATGTTTTACAACAAAAATACTCTTGTAATATCCAATAAACAAATAAAATAGGTATCACAGTAAACAATAAAACCATAGAATATACTCTTCAATAGAAAGGAAGCATTAACCTTCTTAGAATAATTCTGTTAGGTATGGGAGATAAGAGGTTTGGATCAGCTTAATAAAGGAGATGTGGATCAGCGACTATTCTTTCCAAATCAAAAATGCATTCCCAGCACCACTTGAGCTAAATTTAAAAGCATCAACTTAAAAGCACATTTATAACACATTTACAAGCTCTTCAGTGCCAAGCAGGAGTTGGTAAAAGAAACAAAAAAGAAGAAATGTTGATCTTTTTATAAGCATTTGAGAATATATTATGAATGATTTGCAATATTAATAAACTATTTTTACTGCTTCACAAATAACTTATACTCCAGTTCAAAATGTTTGAGATTTCATGGTTTAGATGCATTAGAATTATAAATAAGTTTATGTTGGTTCAAGAAATTACATTTGCAGCATACAGGCTAAAAAATGATAAGCCTAATATTAAACTTCATAGGAAACGAGCAAAGGAATGCCGAAATAACACAGGACTAACAAAGACAGATGAGTAATGTTGAGAGGAATATTCGTTGTAACATTATAACAATAATGAATATAAAATAACTAGCCATATGCTTGGTGTTGCTCAAGCTGAAATGTAGCTATAAATGAGCCAGAATTGTTGTTAATGAAACACTATTGGATTCTTTTTCTTCTTCTATAGTTTTGAGAAGGGTCATTAATATTCAAATGGTGATGGGTTAAACAGAAATTATGTTTAAAGGAGGGTAGCCCTTATAGCACATGGCTCGGGTGTTTCTGTGTCTTTGTCTTGTCCGGTTTAGATTTGTTGAGAAGTGGAAGCCACATCGGATTGAAATCTGCACTTGTCTGGCTAATGCACCCCTTTAAACATAATTTCTATTTAACCCAGCACACTCAGATTTTACACCTGAAGAAGGCCGAAGAATGGATCGGCCAAAACGTTGTGTTTACAACACAAATAACAAGAAGGAGTTCAATCGTCCGAAGAACCATTTGAATACTATTGGATTTCATGTTAAAAATTATTTTCCATGTCGAAAATGAAATTGCTTTCTACTGCGTTTATAGCAGTTTGGTGTCTAATGAATTCTTTAAGTTAGTGCATTTCGGGGGGTACCTTTATTCAATACCTTTGGGAGAAGATGGACAGATCCACAAACATTCTCAAACATAGATAGATAGAAATCAGATGATTATTTAACCGTAACGTAAACCCCAGACTATTATGATTGCGTTGAAAAATCACCCAGTTTTCCTTTTTGCATTCTTTCAGTCAGCGCATCTTTTTTGTACCATAACTCATTCCTCCCTGACAACAAAATATACATACGCAAATTTAAATCATCCCAATCAATCGATAATATCTTTTTCAATTAATTTTTTGCTGGTTT
>VCCN01004649.1:5003871-5014781 GCA_006491835.1 Architeuthis dux
ATATATATATATATAAAGAACATGTTTGCTTATATAAATGAGAGGGAGTGAGTGTATGTGCATATAATCATTTTTTTTCATGGACCATATATTATGTCTGCTTGTAGTAAAGCAACTAAGTTTGTTACAGTTCACACATTATTAATAATAATATAACCCAGATCTTTGAATTTGATTTCCTAGTTTTCCAGACTTTGTTCTTCACAATGAAAACAATTGCATCCTGTCAGAGAATGGAGTAGCGGAACCGGTCTTTCTGCATTGGCCATCAGCCAATCTCTGTGTCATCTCAATTTGGATACTGGAGATGAGGGCCTGTCTAACCAAAGTGTTTCACTCGCCTAACTACAAGGGATTTTGTAAACAAATCCTTTTGCTTGAAGTCTCGGCTGTATGGGTTGTACCTGCGAAAGAAAACTTCAAAGAGTCTTCTTAATGTGGAAGGACAACTCTGATAATGTAAAACCTGCAACCCCTTTTGGAAGCTTTCTGACAGACCTTGGGATAACAACATTATCTTCGGAGTTTTGCATCTTTTCTTGTTTATTTATTGGCTTACAATACAGTGAGAGCATAAAGTATTCAATACATATCGTAAAGTTCCTTCAAACATCCTTATACAGCTTCAAAATTGACAGAATTTGGACCAAAGATTAAAAAATACAAAAATCAAAAAAATATTGAAAGAAGATTGAACATTGAAAAGTTATGTAAAAAAATCAGAAATCTTTGGTCCAAATTCTGTCAATTTTGAAGGTGTATAAGGATGTTAAAATAAACTTTGAAATGCTGTGGATACTTTTTGCCCTTCCTGTATGATAACGCACTGGTTTGTAGAAAACATACAGAAGGTAAAGACAATATGATGCTGAATTTATTGCAGTCAAGAACTATCTGATATTCTATCAACAAGTGAACGATATGCCTTTTTTTTATAGATAAAGATACTGTCAGCTGGTTGACCTAAACTAAAGTGTATTGCAAACTATATTCTTAATGGCCAGTGTCTACCACTTACTGTATTTTTCCACATTGTATTTTGAATCTCTTCTCATGCAAACACATACTTAAACTGGTCAAATTCCTGGCCTTTTGGCTAAGATCAAAGTGTAGTATCTGTTCATCGAAACTGCCATGGCCTCGAAGTTCAGAGAACCACAGCCCTTCAGAGGTCCTTGTGGTATGCTCGGGTATCGTCCTGGGAGAAGTTGCACAGGATATCTTGGCCAGCTGGTCGGGAGGCGATCACCATTAGCATGCTCAGGATTTGTCCTGAGAAGCTTTAGGGATCCCCCACCCTTATCCCAGTCCTCGTGACATTTGTCTCTAGTCTCTAGTCATGGGGACATGGGATCCCCTCCCTCCCCCTACTGAATTCGGCACTAAATGACCCACCAAGGGTCAATGTGCCATTAAACAAAACAATCAATCAATCAATTAAACTGGTCATTTATTTTCCGCCATTTCCATGCATAGTACCAAGAAAAGAATCTTGACCGTTTTACCAATTGTTGAATAAATTCTCAATTTACAATTGTTTTTTGTTATCCCATGTTTTGCTGGCCACTTGACAATAATACCAAGTCCAAAATATTATAAAAGAATCAATAAAGAATATAACATCATTCTTGAATATTGATCAGCTTTAATTGTCTTCAAAAGATGTCAATAACCGAAGAAAACATTAAAGAATTACCAAAGAATTGATTTAACAAAACTTCATGTTTAAGTATATTTGATCTTTTGACAGTGTGGATACCAGGGGAAAAAAAAACAAATTGCTAGATGTGTATAGATAACCAATATTTAAAGAGTGACAATCATATCTGATGTTACCTTAAACTTAAGTCACATGAATAACTTTGTAAATTGTCACTAGAAATATTTAAAACAAATAATTATTAAATATTGTAAAATATCAGTTACGATAAGTCATTCTTAGATATATATGCCTTAAATTATACAGAAAGTGCATAAATTGAATATAACTTTGAAATAAAGGTGATACAATTCACAATAGTATTTCACTCATTTTATTTGTTTGAAAGGAGATAAAAATGAATTAAAGTTGATTATATATATATATGTTTGTTATGTGGATGTAAGGGAATTTAACAGAATGATTAGAAAACGTGGAAAAGAAAGATTGAGAAAACGTGTTACGTCTCAAACAAACCTTTATGCATTTCAGAAGAAATTTGAACATTGTAGAAAAGTGCGACTATCCATGCCAGATAGAAGAAATGAAATGAAGGGTGTTTTCTGTGCCTGGTTTATTTGATAAAACCATTATGCATTTTGTCGCTGCAAGTGACTTCATCAGAAGAAATCTTTGAAAATTCAGACCTTTTACTTTAATCAATGGAATCTTTTCTTTTTGTTGTAAAATCTTACGGTAATGGAAAAGGCAAGAGAAGTAACTTTATTCATTGATCACCCCCAACACAGCATATATGGATGGCAGTGATTCATAATTTCCCTTGAAATGCTAGTTTTCTAAAGATATTAAAAACATGTCAAAATGTCTGCCTTTTAAATTGCATATACTTTTAAACACGCTCGTACACATACTCCTGACATATGCAATGATGCATCAAGACGCAAAAAGGAAAGAAATCTCCAGTAGCGGATAGTAGAGCAAGCATTTAAGTGTTAATCCCATTTAATAGGCCGCCGCCATTACGAGCACACAAGGAAAATCTATAAAAATAAAGTTGTGTAAAGGATTGTGCGACTATGTCACAAGTCTTTCAATAAATGTGTTCTGATGGCTGTAGTTCAATTCTTTGGTAACAGGAAATTAAATGAAGAGAAAAAGGGAAAACTAAAACAGGATGAAAAGAAAACGTGTTGACAAAGTTGTGAAGTAGGCGCAAAAAGGGAGCAGATGAAAAGAGGAGAGCAGATGAAAAAGGAGAGCAGACATGAGCAATGGTGAGTGAGGAACTTGGTTGGTGGAAAAGGAGGATTGGTCATGGCAAGAAACTAAGGAGGAACTTGATGGTCTACATTTTTGTGGGATATTTGTACATGTTGCTGTTTCTGTGTAAGTAGAAGGGAGAGACCATGGATTGTTATCGGTGAAATGGAACCAAGAAAACAAAGAACAGGTCTGGTTGGTCACTCAATAGAAACCGTCATACGACCAACATCTTTTGTAACCAATTAATAAGTTACTTCTTTCAGCTTTTGTTGGATCACTAAAAAGTCTGAATTTAATAAAAAAAACACACAACGGACACAAACTATGGGACCAATTTAGCATAAACTTAATTGTAAATTGCTCTCCCACCAAAAAATATTTATGGCGGAGGCTTGAAAAAAAACAAAAAAAAAAGTTTTTTTTCTAGATATAATGAGGAGTACATGTTGAAATTTTCAGCCCTCTAGCTGGTGCGGCCTGTAAGCAAGACACATACATAGCCAGTCAGGCAGAATCACTTAAAAACTTAAGAAACCTATGTTGACGGTTTCGAACTATCAAAGAAACTGATTATATGAGCATATTCTCAATTCGGTTTCTATATATTTTTTATAAAATGGTTACTTATTCCTATGACCCCAGGGTTCTTCAAATTCAATTACTGGGTCGCGAGGTCCTGCTAACAGGGTCGCAGGTTTACAATAAAAAAATGAATAAATAAAGTGTTAAGTAAGTATCATGACTTATTCCCCTTAGGCAGAAGACTTCTGCTAGGGGGCGCTGTTTTACTTTCTGGTCAACGAGCAACCATTATTGTATTGAGTTTTTAGTAGAAGACAGAGCTCGGAAGGACACATGTGTGTGGTTGACCGTGGTCATTGTAAATATTTGAATAAAGGATCTGTAAAGTAAATTATCTTCTGTTTGCATTTTTAATCTGTTAATATCTGTCATTAAACCAAGCTTACATAAAGAGTGAGTGAGAAAAATATGGGTGACAATGAAATAATTAAGATTTGAGATATGAATATATCTAATAATCCTATGGGACAGTAAACGCAGTAGGAAAAGATCAGACACAATATGGAGGGATGAAATGGAAAAGTTTGCCGGTAAGATGTGGCAGAGGTTAGCACAATCTAGGTCGTCATGGAAAGAGATGAGAAAGGCCTTTGTCTAGCAGTGGACTTACGACAGCTGATGATGATGATGAAGATTTCAGGATGTTCTGCTAGGACTATTCAATCAGATTTCACCAAAATGCACATCTGAACATTTTATATATGCATTGTTATACATATATTATACATCATATTTCGTTTCTGTTTATGCAAGATGAGGGTGCTAGAACTATGCATCTGTACATGATATATGTCAGTGGGTCGCGAGCTTATTACATACAATTAAACTGGGTTGCGATCAAAAACATTCGAAGAGCCTTGGAATCGAGTAAGCTTATTGACATGTACCTTATGAAGTCAAGCCACACTGTTGAATATATTACAGCAGGGTTCTTCAAAGTATGGATCCTGACCCATTACTGGGTTGCAATTTCTAAAAAAAGAAATGTTTGCTACATTTTATTAAGAATTTATGGTCTTTGTGTCTTCTTACAAGTCGGAATTCAGTCAGACTGCAATAAAATTCACTTGTGAACATTATACGTACGTATGTATCATATTTGTAAGAAAATTATATATCATATTACATTTCTGTTTATGCAAGATAAGGGAGCTAGTACTCTGCTTTTGTACATGATATATGTCAGTGGGTCGTAAGGTTATTGCATAAGATTAAACTGGGTTGCGATCAAAAACATTTGAGGAAACTTGCTATAACCTATATATCGATACATAAGTAGATGCATGAAAGAAGAACTCATTGACGTTTATTGACTGAATACTTTATTTTAGATAAAAGAAAAAGAGAAAAACTTTTTGAAAGGGTAATGGGTTAACATGGTTTCAATAAAGTTCAATGTTTGGTCAAGAAGCAGTCGTGATTCCGAACAAAATATTAACAAAGGAAAAAAAACAAAAAAACTAGTAACATCTTTTGATAGAGAGATAAGAGATATATGATAATGAAAAATATTCCTGGATCCTGGCCCTGTCGGCTGGGGCCTAGAATATGCCGATTGCATCCCCTGCAGAGGGGTAAGATACCCCCAAACAGGAGCCACCTGTTTTTTCACCAAAGTTGCAAGACTCTAGTTAAGGAAAAGTAACCTTTCACTAAAGACGCAAGACTCTAAGGGAAAGCAACCTTTCACCAAAGATGCAAGAATCTAGTTTTAAAAAAGACTTTTTAAAAATTTTAAACTGATTTCAGCATTAAATGACCCATCAAGGGTTGATATGCTGCTAAGCAAATTAATCAATCATATTCCTGGATCCACCCCAAAATTTAATCAATTGTTCCTTAGCCCATTAGTTCCTTCCACAAAATGTCATTGAAATTCATTGAGAACTTTTAGAGATATTGTGTGATCAAACAGACAAACAGGAGTTAATACCTACCTATACGTTTTCCAACTTCGTTAGCAGAGGTGAATAAAAATAAATTCTTTTGAAATGGACCAAGAACGGCTGATGTTCATGTCAAATTTCTGTCTAATTCAGAGCTTTTCAAACTGTGGCCCAAACTGTGTCGCAAAATTAAGTATAATTTTGTATATCTTTCAAAAGACAAACAAATTCAGATATCTATTGGTGTTAGAAAAAATTTCCTCTCGGCAAGAGTGGCAAACGCATGGAAAAGTCTAAGTGAAAAGACAGTCACATCCAAGAATATCAATATTTTAAAAATTAATCTTTATTCTGATATCGGACATACCAAAATTAACTACCATTTTTCTTATTAGTTTAATCCCAGCCCAAATACACTGAAGCCGGCTTAATGACGCAAAAAAAAGCCTATTTCATGTATATATTCAAGTATATATATTCAAAAGATACTTTGCCTGAGTCAGTTGAAATGTTGGGACGACAATTAAATATCTGGCTTGGCTAACAAAATTTGAGTAACACGTTGCCAAAAATTTTATTTTTAAAAAGTGCGTCACTACTGCAAAGCTCCGGTCTAATTGAACTAAATATTATTATCACGCTGACCCTCCTAATTGTATTAATATCACCTGTCCTCTTCTTTCCTCCTCTCTGCATTTGTTAGCCCTTCTTCTTCACTTCCTTTGTAGACATGCAGACACACTGCTGATTCAGAACAGTCTAGACTTATAAGTACTAATAAAAACAAATTGTGATAAAAAAAAGGATAAATAATGGGCATGAAATAATAGTAAACTTATTTTGGTTCTTCAGATAAATTAACTGCTAATGAATAGCGCTCTCAGCCTCAGACATGTGGACTATATTAATAGTTCTTAAAGTAAGCAGATGAGAAAATAGAAAAAAGACATTTTTGCAAACCAGAATAATATTTTATGTCATAATCTTAATGTCATAAACTGTTGACACAACTCCTAACTGACAACGGAGCTCTTCTGTGAAGGAAACAAAATTTGTTAAACTTATGTCAGATGGATTGATTGATTGATTGATTTGTTTAGCAGCATATCAACCCTAGATGGGTCATTTAATAGTGAAATCAGTTTAAAATTCCCCAAAATAGATTCTTGCGACTTTGGTGAATGGTTATTTTTTTAAAAAATAGAGTCTTGCAAATTTGGTGAATGGTTATTTTTTTTAACTAGAGTCTTGCGACTTTGGTGAATGGTTATTTTTTTTAATTAGAGTCTTGCGACTTTGGTGAACGGTTATTTTTCCTTAACTGGAGTCTTGCGACTTTGGTGTAAGGTTATTTTTTTAAAACCCCACTTTGGGGAGGAATTTAAAAAAAAAAAAAAAAAATTTTCCCTGCTCATTGAGGGGAGTGTGTGTGCAAAATTTCAAGTTTCTACTATGAATGGTTAGGGCTGGGCGATAGATCATCATCAGTTATAAGTCCACTGCTGAACAAAGGCCTTTCCCATCTCCTTCCATGTCAACCTATCTTGTGCTAACCTTTGCCATGTCTTAACGGTAAACTTTTCTATCTTGTTCCTCCATCTTGTGTCTGGTCTTTTCCTACTTCGTTTACTATCCCATGGACACCAATCTAGTTTTTTCCCCCATCTATTGTCATCTCTTCTTGCTAGGTGACCAGCCCATCTCCATTTTTGCTGCTTAATTAGTTTTATAATATCCTTCACTCTAGTCCTCTTAGAGTTATCCCTAGCATTGCTCTTTCCATGGCACTCTACGCTATTCTGAGTTGGTTAATTTTCATGTTTCGCACTAAACTGTACTAAAAGAATTTAGACTAATTCCTGTACTAAAAGAATTTAGACTAATTCCTGTACTAAAAGAATTTAGACTAATCCTGTATTAAAAGAATTTAGATTAATTCCTTTACTAAATGAATTTAGACTAATTCCTGTACTAAAATATTTTAGACTAATTCCTTTACTAACAGAATTTACCAGAGTTGTTCAGTAACTTAAATTTCTCTCTTGTATAAAAGTAACAAGAAATATTTCTTGTTCTTGGCTGACCAAGACTTTCTCAAAGCCATCCATTACTTGTAGATCTGTTTGCATTAATATTACGTTTATTTCGATTTGTAGCAGAAGTATTGATGAATTGTATGCAGAAAAAGATCCCATGAGGTATTTAATAATTCCTATAGAAAGTGAGAGGAAGGAAATAATGTAGATAAAATAAAAAATAAAATGCCATGCGAAAGTTATCATAGCAATTTTCTGCATGGCTATTTTTTGGCTTTAAACCAAGAAGTGTGATAAAAAAAAGATATAACATATGATTAAATGTTATATTCAATAATTTTTTAGTAAAACAGTTGTAAAATCATTTGTTCCTAGCAAGCAAAAAATATCAAATACAACATAAACATAAATAAATTTTATGATTTTGGCCAGAATACAAAAGTGAATTTTTGGTAAATGGTGTTTTATTTATTTATTATAAATGATACAGGGGAAAAGTATGGTTGGAAGGTAAAATGGTTGTGGAAAGAACAGTAGCCATAGAAAATAGGAAGTCTTATTATGGCTGTAAAACCATACAAGTTAGACTTACAAAGAGATTTGAGCAATAAACAGGCCTGAAAGTTAGACCATAGACACGCTAGTTCTTGTGTGAAGATCTAGCAAGGGTAGTGTTGCCAATTTTATTCTCAAGTTTACACCTAAAATTGAGTAAAAAAAACATCTTATAACACCTAGAAACATCTAGATTCTCCAAATATATATCTAAAATCTAGGATATATATTACCTATTATTACTAAATTAAATGTGACTTTAATTGACATTAATTTTATTAAAATATTACTTATTTTATTAAAATATTACTCAATTTATTAAAAAATTACTTATTTTATTACTATAATTTAAATAGAAATATTACTTAGTTTATTAAAAATCCTCTAAATAGCAATTTCTGACACCCAGGCTCAACAACAAACATCTAGATTTAGATATGAAAAAAATCTAAATTGGCAATAGTGCACTGAGCAACGGACGTAACCCACATTTCAGTATATCAGCCCTTCAGTCAGTGATGGCAATCACTGATAGAGATGCTAGCGCATCTAAAAAGTGTGTTTCGGAAAGTACACTGGTTGCAGAAAAAAAAAAAAATATTATTAGGAAACAGGAAACAGGAAACCTTACTCTGGTTGTAACTCCAAACAAGTTAGACTTACAAAGGAATTTGAACAATGAAAAAACATACCAAATAAAATCATCAAAATTTGTCCAGACAAATCAAAGGAAGACTGTAAATATCACCCCCACCTCCCCAAAGCAATCTGCGGGAAAATACTTTCAGGTTTCATTAAGTGAAAAGACTGGAAAATCTATTCATCATTTTAGTAAATAGTTATTCTGAATTTCTCTAGTGGAATTGGTATATCAAGAGAGGTCTGGTTAGTCACTCAATAGAAAACCTGTCATGTGACCAATGTCTTTTGGCAGCATGCTGTGTTAGGGGTGATCAATTAAAGAATTGGAAAAAGGGGTGATCAATGAATAAGTTGCTTCTCTCACCTTTTGTCATATCACTAACAAAGTCCAAATTTTCAAAAAAACAAGCATGATAGCTGCCAGTACGTGTGATACACATAGCCAGCCAAACTCGCTTAAAAACTGAAGAAACCTATGTTGACAGTTTCTAATACTTCAATTGTTGCAATAATTGTTTCCAGCCATATATATACATATATGACTAACCTGTAAAAAACTGGATGTAAATATGACTGGATGGGACCAATTTAGTATAAACTTAAATTGTAAATTGGACCTCCCTTAAAACTGTTTTTTTTTTGTGGGGAGGGGACTTTCAACAACAACAAAAAAAGTTTTTTTTTCTAGACATAATAGGGAATAAATGTTTAAATTTTCAGCCCTCTAGTTCCATTGGTGCGGCCTGTACATGCGACACATACATACATAGCCAGCCAGGCAAAATCCCTAAAAACTGGAGAAACTTATGTTCACAATTTTGGTTGACGGTATCTAATATATACTGATTTTTAGCTACAAAAAGTGGGGGTGGCATTATATTCGATATCACATTGTACTCGAGTAAATATGGTAGTTGTTTCATGTTGAATGCTCTTTGAAACACCTCTCAAAGAAAGCCCCCGATTTCTTTTTTTCATAGAATTTACACGTAAAGTAGTAACAATCACACATTGTGTTTGCCTACATTATTTGCACATCAAAGGGTTTCATTACTTTTTAACAAGTCTTTATCAAAAGTATTGTTGATGTTTATATTTTCCTATACATGAAATAAGAAATAACAATTACCTGCTGGTTCACTAGCATATATGCCATGCTCCAGTTGTTACGTGTGTAAAAATTGCCCTCTTAATGGTATGACTAATTTTATTTTTTTAATTTTATTTATTCACTTATTTTGTGGCTGCCAAATTTGTAATTATGTGTTTAGTCAACTTTAGCTGTGCAAGGAGGCCATTTTTTTTGGTGTAAACTGGAAATTATTGTTGTCTATATAGTTTGGCATCCAGTCATATTTACATCCAGCTTTTTAGAGCTTAGTCATATATGTATAGACATGGCTGTAAACAATTATTGCAACAGTTGAAACTGTCAACATAGATTTCTTCAGTTTTTAAGCAAGTCTAGCTGGCTATGTGTATCACGCGTACAGGCTGCACCAATGGAGCTAGAGGGTTGAAAATTTAAACATTTACTCTTTAGTATGTCTAAAAAAAAATTTTTAAAAAAGGATTTTTTTTTCAAAATTCCCACCCAAATTGATTTTTAGTGGGGAGTTCAATTCACAATGTAAGTTTATGCTAAACTGGTATCTTTGTTTGTGTCCGATGTTCACGCTTGTTTCTTTTGAAAATTCAAACTTTTTTTAGTGATCACTGCCTTAACAAAAGGCAAGAGAAGTAACTTGTTCATTGATCACCCCCAACATGCTGCCAAAAGACATTGGTCATGTGACGGTTTCTGTTGAGTGACTAACAAGACCTGTTTTTACTGAGGAATGACAGACATGGTAGGAAGAGAGAGGAGAGAAAAGAAAGTTAGGTACTTTGATAAGAGGGTAGGAAGGAAGACGGAGAAGAGAAAGTTAGGCAGTTTAATAAGAGAGTAGGAGAGAGGAGAACAAAGTAAGGCAGTTTAATAAGAGGGTAGGAAGGGAGAGAGGCTGATGGCTGTAGCTGACATGGATCTTATTATATGCATGATGATTTATAACTTAGCTGTATATCGATTAAAGTAAAAAAATAAATGAAATTTCAGTGGTTTCAGTGTTTTATGGATGTTTAAAAACATCTGAGTGTCATTTTCATCTATTAAAAATTCAGCCTGTGATAAATTATTTCAGGTTCATTCAGTAAACTTTCTTAGGATTTTAATGTCTATAACTTTTATATGCAAACATTAAAAAAACTATGGAAATATACTAGCACACAAAAAGTTAAGGGCAG
>VCCN01004649.1:5033881-5045069 GCA_006491835.1 Architeuthis dux
CCCGGAAATGACCTCCTGTGGCAGTATATCATAACATTAGTATTGGAGAGTTATTGGCAGTGAAGAATGATTGATATGTAATGTGCACCACATGGTGCAGGAGTATTCAAATGCATTATAAAGGACACAGTTTTGAGAAAGATGCATAATGAACAAAGTGGTTTTCTTGGTTCTCTGTCCATAACCATGGACTTTTCCACTTAAAGGTAACAAATTTGCTGATAAAAATATCTCCTACCCACCATTTGAAACAATGGATTGTTCCACTGTAACAATTTTTTTTAGTTTCTTTTCTTAAAAAAAAGAAGAAATCATGTATTAGAATTCATATAGTAGTCCCCGCTTATTGAAAGTTTGTTTTACATTGATTTCTTGCTTATTCAGAAAAAGGTGAAAAGCGAAAATAGCATTCAGCTTTTGTTTTGTAAGGAGCCATTATAGAGGCAGTGCACACCCCCTTCCTCTCTCTTCTACACCCCTGTATCTCCCACCACCACGACCTCTGATGACTCAGCCTGACATACCATTTTTGAATCAGAGGATGATCAAAAATCTTTACTATATAAATTAATGGTAATCGCTGCTTCGCTTTACACCATTTCGTCTTATGAAAGGTTTTTATAAGAACACTCTAATTTCAGATATCAATTTTTTCACAGGGATTAGCTAGTCTTTATCCTAAGTGAACAATATGGAAAACATCCAATAATAAACATGACATTTTACATAGAATATAGTCATATCTATATTCTCAGTTTTCCTTTTGTCTTCTATGTTTTATTCTTTTCTTCTTTCTCCGAAGGCTGCTTTTAAAAATATGGCTAACTTAACATTAAAGGATGTATTGATCTTTCAACATTGTTAATTACCAGTGTGCACAATAATTCATATCTTAACCCTTTGAAGACTAACCTATTAAGGTGTTTACAGGACATATATCCTAGCAGTCGAGAAACCTCATGATATATTGAGCAGAAAACCCTGATACTTTTTAAAATGTTGTTTCTTTCGTTAAAGAGTTCACGGGTTGCATCTTGATGATCTAACAGTACACAGCTTGAAGTTTAGTCAGCATTGATCATTGGTCAGTACAGCAGCATGGTTTTGCAGTAGAAACATTCATCAAAACTAACTCTGTAACAGCTACACATCGGGTGTTTAGAAAACATTTAACACACAAATCTCCCCTTCTTGGACACTGTATTACTATGGGTATGGAAATCGCATGAAGATAGTTCTGTGTGAGACTCACATCCTCCTGACCACCCTCAGTCACTCCATTCACATGAGAACGTGATCCATGTTCAACACGACATAATGAGAAACCCATGAGGGTCAGCTGGACACCATTCCTTGACACTTTACATTAGTCATTGGAACCTACTCTGGATCCTGCATTGTGATTTTAAGAGAAAGATAAAGCAGCAAGAATAATGTTTTGCAATGTTTTGATGATTGAAGATCCCGTCATGGTAGATTTTCTTTTGATGTCAGTTGAGCCTCACTTTGATTGGAGTGAGTTTGTATACAAGCAAAACTGTCATTACTGGGCTGAGACCAACCACAATGACCTACACCAAAAACCACTCCACAGTGCATTTCCTTACCCAGAGTAACTCGGGTGAGATTCGTGTGTTAAAATGTTTCCTAAAAGTCCGAAGTGTAGCTGATACAGAGTTTGCTTTGATGAACATTTCTACAACATACACACTCTGCTGTACCAACCAACAATCCATGCTGACTAAACTGTCTACTGTTAGATCAAGAAGTCACCAGTGAACTCAACTTATAATGAAAGTAACATTTTAAAAAGTGTCAGGGATTTCTGCTTCACCCTATATATGTTATCAAATTTCTTAAACTTCTACTTTTTTTATGTCAGCTCAGCCTCACTTTCATTTTTAGTGGGTTTGTAAACAAGCAAAACAGTTGCTACAGAGCTAAGAACAACCCTAATAATAGGTATTCCAATGAGTTTTTACAGGAAGATCTTATACATCTGCTGCCTGTTTCCCCTTATAGGTCTTGTTATTCTGAACATGTTGATACCTCATTTGTCTCTCTACTCCTATTAGTTCACTAATTATGATTATTTATTCATTTGTGGACTCGCAGCAAATTGAACACTTACAAAAAAGGCCCTTTCAACAATCTATAAAACTGAAAAGCCCTCATTTTTTTAATATGTAGACATTTTGTACTTGCTTAAATTTTATAGGAAACTGAAGAACATCTATGTTTCTACTAGGTGATATTAGTTCCAAAGACATACATCGAAAGAGGAGGTGTCAGCAATCATTTATTTATAGACACCTTTTATTTCAACTATAGTAAAAAACCGTCACAGCGTAGTTTGGGCATTGTAAACACATTAAATTGAAAATTTGCTGTAAAATTGCTTTTAAGTCAAATGGTGACAAATAAGACACCAACAGATTCAGAATTGGACATTCTTTATTATGGCATGCAAAACAGTTTTATATTCGTCAACATTATGGAGAATGAACACTTGAGAAACAGGGAAAAATTAGCGTTACTGCAACATTTTTGCCCCCAAAACTGACTGTTTGGACTACCTACTAATAAGCTACACCAGAAACCATTTTACAGTGCAAAAGTCGCAGTTTGGTGTGCTATTACATCCAATAGAGTTATAGGACCATTCTTTTTCCAAAATGAGGACGGTGTAAATGCAACTGCTAATAGAGCGTGATACAATGCAGTGCTGAATGATTTTTTTAGAGGAATTTCTTGATAACATTCCTTCGAATGAAAGATGTAGGCTTTGGTTTCAATAAGATGGAGTTGCCACTCACACAGCTCGAGGCTGCATGCAGACACTATGACAGATGTTCCCCCCAGACGGCTTATCACACGGTTCGGTGATGTCAATTGACCTGCTCGTTCACCTGACTTTTCAGTACCTGTTTTTTTCCTGTGAGGCTATCTGAAAAGCAAAGCCTGCGAGACACGTCCAACCACCATTCGTACACTGAAGCATCATATTCAGATGGCCATAGAAGATATCACAGAGAACATCCTCCTACAATTGTTCAATTCCATCTAAAAATGCAACAGTGTTTGGAAAATCAAAATGGCCATCATTTTTAAATCCAAATAATATTTGAACTTAATTCCATACATTTATGTATCGTACAACTAATAGTGCTTTAAATTTGGATTAAGTTTACATCAGGCACCCTGAAAATTGTTGAATCAAAATGGGACACATTTTGCCTCAATACCGGTTTTGTTCGAAGTTACTTACTTTCGATAAAATATTTCGATAAAAGACTCCTGGGACATATATAGGGTGGTGCAGAAACACCTGACGGTTTTTAAATTTAAGGATCAAGTTTACATCAGGCACCCTAAAAATTGTTGAATTGAAAAGGGACACATTTTGCCTCAACACCGAAAATGTGCAAAGTTACTTACATTTGATTTTTTTAAAAATTGATACTTTCTCCCGGAAAAATAAACAGTATTTTTTTTGTTTTCAATCAAACCTTTGTTTTCTATTTTTGATTACGCTAAGATGACAGTTACTGAATGACTGTAAAATTTAAACTCTACTAATTGCTATAAAAGCCAAAACCTAGTTTTACGAAGAATAGTTGGATTGAAAGCACAAAAAATATTTTTATTTTTCCGGAAGAAAGTATCTTAGTGACTTTGAAAATTTGTTAGTTAAAAAATGTAAGTAACTTCGAACATTTTTGGTGTTGAGGCAAAATGTGTCCCTTTTCAATTCGACAATTTTTAGGGTGCCTGATGTAAACTTGATCCTTGAATTTAAATTTAAAAACTGTCAGTGTTTCTGCTCCACCCTATATATGTCCCAGGAGTCTCGAAAAGGGTTAAGGGAAGTGAATCTTGTTTCCATTTTCTGACCATATTTTTTTTTAAAAGAAAAAAAAGTCATCCCACAATCACCAATCAGTTTTTTCTTTCTTTCTGAGAAAACCTTGTCAATTGTCAAATAGTTCTAGCTGAACATCATGTTTTGTTTGCATGAAAAATGAATAACAAATATAAAAAAAAAAGAATCATTTAAAGCAATTTCATAGCATTTAGAAAAAGGGTATTTTCTGTTGGTATCAATTCAATGAGAGAATGAAATTAACCTTACATCTTCTAGAATATTAAATATATAAGTCCTAATTGACATTCATTTCTTTTCACTGACCATTTTAGAAAAAGGGTATTTTTTGTTGGTATCAATGAGAGAATGAAATTAACCTTACACCTTCTAGAATATTAAATATATAAGTCCTAATTGACATTTCACTCAAATTAAGGTATATAAACAAAATGAAGAGCTGATCAAAGTGTAATACAAGGTTCTTCAAACTGTTTTGATCGCAACCCAGTTTAATCTTATGCAATAACCTCACGACATACAAACACATAGAACAGGTTGAGTGTCTCAAACTCAGCAAACTCGGGACCAAGGGAGTCACGAGTTTTGGATCAGGGTTGCCATTTATGGCCAAATTTGACAAAGCTGTCTTTTTTGTAAAAGGATTTGACCATGAAGTTTTTGGTTTGGCCATTTTGACTTTGTTGCAGTAGAATTTTTAATAAATAGGTTTCCATTTGATTTGTTTTAACTGAACAGCTTACTCTAATCCAAGGCTCTTCAAAAATCTTTGATCACGACCCAGTTATTTTATGCAATAACCTCACGACCCACTGACATATATCATGTACAAATGCAGAGTACTAGCTCCCTCATCTTGCATAAACAGAAATGTAATATGATATATAATTTTCTTACAAGTATGATACATACATACGTATAATGTTCACAAGTGAATTTTATTAAAGTCTGACTGAATTCCGACTTGTAAGAAGACACAAAGACCATAAATTCTTAATAAAATGTAGCAAACATTTCTTTTTTTAGAAATTGCAACCCAGTAATGGGTCAGGATCCATACTTTGAAGAACCCTGCTGTAATATATTCAACAGTGTGGCTTGACTTCATAAGGTACATGTCAATGTCAAACTTTCTCCAATGAACGTGAAACACTTAGTTGGGTCACATATGTGTGTGTGTGTGGGGGGGGGTGTAAGGGCTCCAGACTAACTTTTTTTACTACCGTCCCGGAAAACAGTTTTAACCGTCCCGAAGGAAATGTAAACAGTCCCAAAATAAAAATGTTTCTTTACTTTGTTATTATCATCTATAGTTGTTAGTTGTTAGTAGCATAATAAAAAACACCATTAAAATGTTGAGGAAATAAATAATTGTCAAACTCCAGTCCAAACCCAGAGTTGATTTTGTTTTTCTACTGTAATAAAAACAACAAAATGACACGAACAATGCTCACCAAATTTAAAAAAAAAAAAAAGGAGGTATCTTCCTCGGGGCGCATCTAGGACAGAAGTGATTTTAAAAAAGAAGCTTTTTTAAAAATCACTTCTGTCCCGGAGGCGTCCTGGGAAGAACTAAGTATTCTCATTGTCTGTATTGAGTTATTCCCCTTAGGCAGGAGAGCACTTATCGACTTACAGTAAAACACCACTGTTACTAACAGACAGGCAACATATTGGTTTTAAGAGATTGTACACAATGCACGTGTCCCCTTGCTGTAAATAAGTATGAATAAATTGAATCTGTGAGTACGTCTTTTGTTGTATTTTAAATCTGTTGATGTCTGTCAGTGTCATAATAATCCTTACAAGGACTTCAACTTTCAAAAGGCATTTTGGAGAAAGAGAAATTAAAGAAAAGATTTGACAGTAAAAATTCATCAGAACTTTATTATCAATACAAAAGACTGCTTTTAATGAAACAGAATTTAATTTTTGAGAAGTTAAGAATGTGTATTCTCATTAGACTGTTGATTTCCCCTGATATTAGGCTAATAATAATTATTATTTTTATGTCAAAACATTTATGACAAAAAATAAAAACATCAATGCCATAAATCAAAAGTTTGGCTTTCCTTTTTTCACTATATTTTTTTTATTTACTCATCGTGAACCTGCGACCCATTCAGCAGGACCTTGTGACCCAGTAATGGGCCGAGACCCATACTTTGAAGAAACCTACTTTAGAATATGGGTTCGAGTTGTTATTGGTAGCTAAAAAGAGACAATTCCCAATGGAGTATGGAGCCCGGTGACGAAGACCCGGTTTCTGTTACATGTGTCAGTTTAGTGATCCTTGCAATTTTCAAGTCGGGTCAAGACCAGGACTTTATTCTTACAAGTTTTTATGACCACCCCCTTGGCAGGATGCAAATCCACCGAAGGGATACCTCCACCCTAATCACACAGCTTAGAGTGTACTCAATTAGCTGCTGAGTGCACAGGGAAATCTGTCCTCATGATGTGTTTTCCACACTCTTCGCTCATACCGGACCTTCTGCGTGTGAGTCCGCTCAACTAGTGTTAAGTTGTCATTGGAGAAGAAAGAAAATGATGATACAGTATCGGATATTTATCCGGTTTCCAGAAAAACGGAATTACCAGAAAACTAGCTAGATTTGAATCTGGTGGGCTTCATAGTAGTTTGCGACTTGCCACTCGTTTGTTTTAATTTTTATGGCATAGTTGAATTGTCTTTAGATGAATATTAGAGAATTAATATTGATTAAACAGACCTTTCTTGAAGTGGAACAGCCTAATTTATATATTTTATAAACAGTTTCATTCTTTACTTTCAAAGTAATTGATTGATTGTTTTGTTTAACAGCACATCGACCCTTGGTGGGTCATTTAGCGCCGAATTCAGTAGGGGGAGGGGGATCCCATGTCCCTGTGACTAGAGACCTGCGGGGGGAGAATCCCAAATCCATGTCGCTGAGACAAATGCCACGAGGAGCTTTTGGACCCATCCCGGGTCCAAAAGCTCCTCAGGATGGATCCCGAGTGTGCTAATCGGGATCGCAAGTTCTCCCAGGTATCCAAAGATACCCGAGCATGCCACGAGGACCCCCGAAGGGCCGTGTTTCTCCGAACTTCGCGGCCATGGCAGTTTCGAAGAACAGATACTACACTTTGATCTTAGCCAAAAGGCTGAGTTTATTTATCCAGAGGTATACATATGAAAAACACAATAACAAATTGAGATGATTCACAAATACAGCAAATATAAAGTTACAGTAAAAGTAAAAAAGGGTACAAGATGAAAAAGATGAAAGACACAGTTCTTTATATAAGAAAGTTAGGTAGTTTAATAAGAGGGTAGTAAGAAACAAAATAACAGAATTTCTTTAAAACAAGTCAATAAAAAAACCCAATGAAGTACATTTTAAGAAGTCATCTAAAAAATTCATAGATATATCAATCTTGATAGCTAATAAAAAAATTCATAGATATCATATGGATAATCAATATTGATATCTTTTTATCAGAGAAAAGAAATAGATAATGTTTCATCAGTGATCTCAGGAGTCAGGTTTAATCATGAAGTAATTTAAAGATTTTGGTATCACAAATAAGTTTAAATGGATGGAATTCTGACTTATTAATACAATGAATAAGTACTAGGAGCATCAGAAGTTAGACATGAATAATTATTTTTATCCCTTGAAACAGGACAAAAATTCCAGATTCATAAAACTCAAAGAAAGTGGAGATTTAAAAAGTAATTTTCTTAAACTATAACAGTATTTCGGACAACTGTCTGGTTTTTAATACCTATCAATATTCTTTAGCATTCCTCAGGTGTATTTTTTTTATAGGCGGAAGTAAAGTAAAAAATACGAAGAAGCTGAGTACTTTTTGTTCATCTTTCTTATAAAACAAGAACAGAGTCTGTTCAAAACCTGTGACGTTGTTTACACAATTTTTTGACATTGACAAAATTACAAAATTTCATTGAAATTTCAATATTTCATCAAAAATACAAATGCGTTTCTATAATAAAATTATGTGTAATGCATTTTACATTTAAAAAGCACTATTCTGTCAGTAACACATGCCTTAATTCCTGACCACTGACAATCCCCTTCTTCGGACAATTGAACTCCTTGTTGTTGTTTGTGTTGTAAACACAAAGTTTCGGCTGATCCATTCTTCAGGTGTAAAATCCATGTGTGACGGGGTAAACAGAAGTTGACCCTTCTCAAAACTATAGAATATACAATTAGACCTATTCATAATATAAGGATGTGAATTTTAATTGATCAATAGAATAAATGCAGAGGTTCCAAAGATATTACAATGGGGGGGGGGGTCTAGCTTGTTAAGTAGGCAGACTTTTCAAAATCCTGGCGTCTGTGGGAAAATTCATTTAATGGGGTTCTTGGTAATGAAAAGTTTGGGAACAACTGGTATAAATGTTTTGTTTGTGAATGTTTTTCATGTATCGAATTAATAATACCAATAATAAACAAATTGGCCTTAAAACCATTTTCCAAATGTGGAAAATGTTAATAAACAGATTGAAATATCTAAGTATTTTCACTTTTGATAATTCTCAAAACAAAATCTTTACACAAAATCCTATTTTAATTGCAAAGAATATTTTTAGTACTGGAAACCATTTTTTTTATTTGATGGGCCAGCAAACTGCTAACCCATCACTTTTAAAGACCACAAAGTTTGAATTATACATGATCATTCTCTGCTTATACTCTCAGCGTGGGTTAGATACACACAGGCAATTGTTAGTAACACCCACTTCTGGCTTTCCAGTCACCTGGTATTCTCCAATGGTCAGCCATCTATATACTGACCAGTTGGTTAACGTTAACGTTGGTTAACTTTGGATACATAGTTCTTGTGAGATCACCAATGTGATTTGGCCTTAACGCTTTAGCCAGGTGCTTAGCGTAGAATTTTTAAAATCTTTGGTACGACTCTGCAGTGGATTGAACCACGACCTACTGAACCGAGGCGAGCACTATCATGGTATAAAAGCCAATGTCATTTTTTTTGTCTGTTTGTTGGTTTTTTGGTTTCTGTCAAGTTAAAGCAAACAGAAAAAGAGGAAGGGGGTAAAGCAAGGATCTACTGTGTCTGTTCACGTCTACATCACTACTAGTGATGTACCGGAATATCAGGAGCCAGATATCCATGGTGGCAGTGATAAGATATCTTCACCGGACGCCTCTGGGATGGAAGTGATTTTTAAAAAATAAAATTAAAAAAATAATAATAATAATAAAAAAATTTTTAAAAAATAAATAAAAAAATCACTTCGTCCCGGAGGCGTCCCAGGGAAGATATTTGGTCGTCCCGAACACATTTTTACTGTCCCCGGGACAACGTTAATTTCAAGCCCTGACTATCACTGGGCCACAGTGATCAGTTTGAATTGTGTGTATTGCCTAAATATAACAACATAAAGTGAATCAATGTTAAGACTCATTTTTTTCAGTTAACCAACAGCTTAGACTTAAAGCATTCTGGCAAAGAATGGTTTAGCTTGGATTTACTCTTTTAGTCTGGTCTTCAAGAATGGTAAAGTGGATCATGAGGAATAATCGGAATCAATAGAAAGAAAACAAAATAAATTGGTTGTTTGCAAATAACTTAGGCATTATTAGGATACTTCAGTAAATACAATAACATATCATATTCAAGGCCACTATGTATTAGGGTAGGGAAAGTCATAATCATATCCACATGTGCCGAGTCAGTACTAAAAGGGCGGAGCTATTAATCCTGTCTCAGATATTTACAGTTGACCTATTTTGCGTACATAGAACTTTGAAAAGAAAAAAGTTGGATGTTTATGTATGCTACAAAGATTTTGGTGGTCGTTATTTCATAGAAGTTCGTAATTACTTGCATATGGTAAAAAGTGGCCGCCACGGATTAAGTCTGTATTCTTGAATTGATCAAAATAAGTTAGATTACATTTTTTTTTGTTGCTCCTATTAAGATTTCAATGTAAAATTATTGAAATAACAGAGGTGGAATCTATGAAATGTAATAATCTCTAATTTATAATAATAATTAGTAGTAATAAAAATCACTTAGAAAAGAAGTATTCGGTATCGTTTTGTAGAGATTAAATGCAAGAAGAATAAGAAGGAAAAAAAAAGATGCTACTATAGTGTGTGCTCTAAAGTACTTTAATGTGCGGTCTACCAAGAACCCACCTGACCCAAGGGACACACATGACTTGTATATTTCAAACCTAAGGCAGATAAAATTAATATCAAAAGGTCTTCTAAACTTCAAGCTGAAAACATCAGTCTTAACAATTTTATTTTTACCCTCTACAATACTGTTGAGAGATTTCTGTCATTTCTAGATGATATACAAAGTGTCTATCATTAAAGGATTTAAATATATATAATAAAGGATGTGATTATGATGTGTATGTCATTATTATATTATTATTCAACATCTTTGTTTTGTTTATAAGCTGATCATTATTAAATTCTATAGCACAATTTTGTTTTTTCATTTCATCCTGCAGTGTAAATATCCCAGGTAGACTGCATGCTAAAGTAGAAATGGACCCATATGTTATGATATACTGCCACAGAAAGGTTATTCCGGGGTCAAACACCTGTGCGGAAATGTAAGTGACCCGGTCACCTTAGGAAATAGGTATATGCATGGGTGTCCAACAAACAGAATGTGGAATGTGGAAAACTCAGGACCCAGAAGAGACAGACATCAGACCGCTGTCCCTGTTGGGGACAGACTGATGGTTCTCCTTATCTCTCTCACACTCTTCATTCTCCGGCCGACAAAAATGTAAACTATGAAATAAAAATATGTCTCATATTTTTACAACCAGTCTTCGAGACCTTTTTTTCTATCCAAGTCTAGGACATTCACCCCACTATACAACACATAGACCGCACACTATAGTAGCAACGAAAAGTTTTCTTTTACTTTCAATATCAATATGGAAAACGATTAGAGGAATCGTCTCCCTTACACGCAGACAGGTGTCTTATTTTCGTTTTTGTCTCCATTTATTGTACAGACCAGCGGTATTCAAACTATGTTCCCCAGGTTTCCTCACGACCGTTCCTGGGGTTCTGTGAAACAGTAACATTTTCGCAATACATTTAATAATTCTTCATTACATAAACTATTCCTTTACAGCTTTTAGATTTGGGCTTATACACATTCGGATAATTCCATGAACAAGGCCAATAGTTACATATGTAAATATATGTCTGGTTAAATACGACTTTTTGATTAGTCTTTCTTGACGCACAAGGTATTCCTTGTCTATCGTATTTAACCAGACATGCATTAATG
>VCCN01004649.1:5051083-5061953 GCA_006491835.1 Architeuthis dux
ATTATTAATGTTGACTAGTTTTTACCTTCATCTTAATTTTTACTTGCTTTTTATTACAGTGCTTTATTATATACATTTTTATGCGTGGTTTAGAAGTAGTAAAGAGTGTTGCCAACTCAAATATTTTCGCGCTAGCTTGACTGCCAAAAAGCGCTACATTTTTTAAAATAGCCAAAAATGGCCAAAAAGATGTTAGAAATGGTAAAAAAATACCCAGAAAATGTCTAAAAACAGCCAAAATATTTTAAGCGAACGGGCAAAATTGGCAACACTGGTAGTAAACCCTGATGTATTTTTTTACTAGAAGGGGGTACAAGGGACTGAGAGGCCACAATACGGTAGAAGCAAATTGAAGTGGATTGAATATCAGAAAATTCTTTTTTTAGCAATAGAGTGGTAGGACTTGTTATGATGTGTGCTTGTATATACAAGTTGTATACTTTATTTTTCATACTAAAATAAAAATGTTCAACTTTGAATCGGACCGTCATTCTACGGCTACGAGTGTAAACAGCATGATGGGAAACAAAGTGTGTATTTGATGTATTTGTCCCCCCATAGGCACAAATTTGACACATGGTCGGTTTAATATGGGGGCCCCACATGCGGGTGGGGTAGGGCAAAGGGGAGGTGCTGTCCCGGGGCAGCTGATCCCCCGAGACTGAACATACTTTACTATTTTTGCGGCCACAGGACAAATCGTCAGAATGCCAGATAAATGAAATTTAACTTAACTACAACCACACCTGTATACCTGGGTGCGGGCATCCGGGTTTGCACCTCTCACCTACATATAAATCAATTGAACCTCTTCAAACCTGATAACATCTTTTTAACTTCTTTCTTGTCGTCGTAGTTCAAAGTACGTCATACGTTAAACGAAATAATATCCGCAGGCGGGGGGGGGGGGTAATTTACCTGCTGCATGTGACGTCATTAAGAGAACATTTATTTAATTAATTCTCGAAATAAAAAAATAAAAAGATGACGTAACAAGTTTTTTTTTACAGTATTGTCAAGTATCATTGTTATGAAGAGTTAAGACTGTCTTCAAAAATGGCTAAACTTTTCAATTGCAAGCTAACTTTATAGCTAAAAATGTTATATACTCATTTAGAGTCCACTTATCAAATAAAACAACAATACACTAAGACTCCAGAACAGATTATTGATAAAAATTGTACAATTACTTTAATTTAAACTTAATTGTTTTTTTTTATAGCCAGATTTTCGGGTGAACTATCCTCAGCTTCCTCTTCCTCCTGCTACTACTACACAACTAGTAATGCTACAACTACTTCGTTTAGAATCCCTTTGAAATCGGAAATCACAGATATGGACGTAAATGACGGTGTACGCATCGTTGAACTTATGGTTCTTGTTAAATTATTTTATGCGTACACGCCGACACACAAAAAGTTAAGTTAATGAAAGTTTACTAGTACAAAAATTATAGGTAAACTTTCTTCAGACTAATTTCGTCTTTTGAAAATTAACGAGCGTCTGCCTGAAATTACATATTCCTAAGTAAAACTTAAAAAGAAAACATCTTCCCCAAACATCTAAAAATGGCTGAATAAATGTCCACATATAAAAACGCAATGTGTATCCATGCACACACACACACACACACATGTGGGTGTGTTTAACACTTTCCAATCAGCACACATATACTACACTCTGATTCTTGGCAGTGGGCCATGGAGTGACACTTTGATCGTAGGTAGAGCGCTAGCGCACAAATACTCTTTTAAATTAACGCAGAGGCAGTGCGTGGGACCCACAGACCCCGCTCTGGGGGCGCAATATATCTGAGGATCTAAAAATAATGTAAAATAATCTAAATATAATGTAAAAAAAAAATCTTTAAAGAATCTAAATGTAATAAAAATGTAAAAAATAATGTAAAAAAATGTTTAAAAAAATGAAAAAATGATGTAAAAAAATGTAAAAAATCTTTAAAAAATCTAAATGTAATAAAAATCTAAAAATAAGGTAAAAAAATGTTAAAAATAATTACAAAAATCAAAAAAATGTAAAAAATAATTACAAAAATCTAAAAAATAATGTGAAAAATAATGTACAAAAATCTAAAAAATAATGTAAAAATGATGTAAAAAAATCTAAAAAATCTTTAAAAAAAATCTAAAAATAATGTAAAAAAATCTAAAAAATAATGTAAAAAAAAATGTACAAAAATCTAAAAAATAATGTGAAAAATAATGTAAAAAAATAATGTACAAAAATCTACGGTCCGGCGTACTATATGCTAAATAAATCTATACAATTTTGAGCGTAATTAGGTGGTCGTGGTAAAATACCAGAGGACTGTAATTGACATAAAAAAAATAATAAAGAATCTTTTAAAAAGTTTAATTTTTAAAAAGTTTCATGTGCCTCAGGCGGGACTTAAAATTTGCGACCTCGGTTGTATTCTATCAACTATTTTGTTTCAGTTTGGAGAGCGCCCCTAAAACCTTGCGCCCTAAGCGACCGCCTACTGGGCGGTCCGACCCCGCTGTTACTTGAGGTGTCGGCCACAGTAGTTAAGGCCTAACAGATTTGCCAACTTAACACGTATGAAAAACCTTTTCATGAACAATGTATGTAATTAAGATTACTGCCGAACTAAAGGAATTTCAACTAAAAATAAACTTAAAGAATGTTACAAATGTTGTTGCAATTCTAGTTGTTATTATTATTATTACTACTATAATAATGAAAAATAAATAGATAGATAGATAGATAGTCAACGAGTGAAAGATCTGCGTGTGCGAATGGTTATTTCTATTTCTTGATGAGGAAATCTGATATGTTAACAGTTACTTGTCGTGATATGACTGGACTCCTTTTTCCCCCGAATCATCGTAACTCTAAGCTTCTATTGTTTATTTATTTTGTTATTTTCGGTTAGAATTGTTGATCGGGCTGTTTATAAATCAACACCAATTTCCGTCTGTGTTTGTGCAAAGCGAACGATACTAATACTGAAAATATTTAGGCATCTAAGCGGACATCGCTGACATACCAGAAAAAGATCAACTTGCGAAAAAAAGAAAAACCCAACGTCAAATTCGTATAACATTTAATTTTATCGTCGGGATCTTTGTGTTATTAGTTTTAAGTAAAAAGATTGGAGAAAAATATGAGATAAAAATTATTTATGTACACCTTATTTTTGAAAATAGCGTAAATACTGTGACAATAAACGTAGAACTTTTCATAACATATCTAACTGTAACTGAAGACCATCAAAGAGTATCCTCACCACAGTCACAGAAGCAACTAGGTAGCACCCAGAGAGCGCATACCTCTGCCACCCACATTGTCAATAAAAACTGAATGAAAATCAATTCATAAATAGTTACGATGCAGGGGAGGTGACTTACCCCATGGCGTAACCTTCAAGAATATTTCATTGAGAACTTTTGGAGATATTGAGTGGAAATTTAGCTACGATTCAGGGCGCGGGGGGGGGGTAACTGTAAGAATTTAATGGATCCGCTCCAAAACCTAATCGATTGCCCACCTTTCCACAAATTTTAATTGAAATTCATTGAGAATTTTTGGAAATAGTGTGTGGTGTGGATATATAGCTATAAAAAAATAAAAAGAATTCAAGGATCCACCCCAAAATTTAATCATTCCCTCCGTAGCCCATTGCCCACCCTGCTACAAAATTTCATTGAATTTCATTGAGAACCTTTGGAGATATTGTGTGATGGACAGACAGATAGGAGTGGATACATATACCGCTTCCAACTTTGTTGACAGAGGTAAAGAAGATATTAGTCCAAATGAACAATGGGTCCAAATTACTTCATACAGAAACAACAGAAAACCAGATCCAGAGTTTTTCATTCGACCCTCAATTTCTTGTTAGGATTCAGTTTTCATTTCAACAATGTAACTCCCAACAAAATGTACACAGCTTTACATTTCATTAGAAAAACAACTGTTCAAAACCTGTGACATTGTTTGCACAATTTTTGATAGCATTTGGCAACATTTGTTTCTGTAATAAAACTGTTTCCAATTGATTGAAAAAAAGAATAATGTAAAGCTGTTAAGAGATTTTAAAAAAGACTATGAAAATGGACACTGACAGGTTTTCTCGAGCCTTGCTACATTTTCGTTTGTATCAAGAAGTGTATATCTATTTGTATTCCCCATAAGTTATAGATCATAACTCTACGTTTACAATATGAGATGTTAAAAAAAGGTTTTAGCTTAAATTATGAATTTTATGATGTAAAAAAGAGAAAAAATATTCCACTCTCCCTTTCCTTTCTTATGAACGCTATCAACCAATTCAAAAAAGTCTGAATGAAAAACTTGCATAGAACTGTCAACTTGTGTCACAGTTAAAAATGAAGCTTTAATCAATTTCTTTATAAATACAAATTAAGGCCAGATGGTTATATCATTTCACACACTAAATAGATATTGGAGAGCTACCTGACACCAATTAGCAAATTATGTACACTGAACTTTGACCGATAACATCTTTATTCTCTATAGTTTTGAGAAGGGTCATTAATATTCAATTGGTTCTTCGGACAATTGAACTCCTTGTTGTTGTTTGTGTTGTTAACACAACATTTCGGCCAATCCATTCTTCAGCCTTCTTCAAGTATACAATCCGAGTGTGATGGGTTAAACAGAAGTTTTGTTTTTAAAGGGGGTAACCCTTATAACGCAGGGCCCGGGTGTTTCTGTGTCTTTGTCTTGTCGGGTTTAGGTCTGTTGAGAAGCAAAAGCCACATCAGGTTGAACTCCACACTTGTCTGGCTAATGCATTTAGTCGACATTTTGATATGAGTTCCCTCTTTGATTTTTCTCTGCTTCCAACATTGTTCTCTGTCAATAATCTGGACTTCCTCCCAGCGAGGAAGATGGTCACCATTCTCTCTCGAGATGTGGTCGGCCATAGCCGATTTTTCTATCTCGCCCATGATTATTGTTTTTTGTGTTCATATTCATTTCAAGGTTTGACAGATAGGTAATACATTTTTCATTCATTCATTTCTTGTCCCTCACCCAGGCCAGTTAGTGTATGCGTGTGTGTGTGTGTGTCGGGGGGGGGGGGGGCTTTGACTTGCATTATTGAGCGTAGTTTAGAGATCGGTCTCCTCTTTAGGATGATTAACGGGATCGCCATCTGCACATGGTATTCCCAGACAGTCACCCAGGCTCAACGTTGCTTAACTTGGGTGGTTATACAAGAACTGGTTTGTTCAACGTGATTTGGCCGTAACCTAGGTAATACACTCAGCCACTGTTATTATGTTCTAATATGATCTACTTTTAGTATTTTTTTCCTGGTTAAACACAAACTCAATTACATTTAAAAGCTCTACAAAAATAAGAACTTTTATAACTACATTAAATTCTATTTTTCCATGACAGGATAAATCTAAAGATCAATGTATCTAAATATTAAATAAAAGTTTTTGACCGAATTGAGATTGATTGATTGTTTTGTTTAATAGCACATCGACCCTTGGTGGGTCATTTAGTGCCGAATTCAGTAGGGGTGGTGGGGGTTCTCATGTCCCCATAACTAGAGACTTGAGGGGGGGGGTGAATCCCAAATCCCTGTCACTGAGACAAATGCCATGAGGACCGGGATAAAGGGGGTGGCTGGATGGAGATCCCAAAAGCTTCTCAGGACGAATCCTGAGCATGTTAATGGCGATTGCCTCCAGACCAGCTGGCCAAGATATCCTGTGCAACTTCTCTCAGGACGATACCTGAGCATGCCACAAAGACCACTGAAGGGCTGTGGTTCTCTGAACTTCGAGACCATGGCGGTTTTGAAGAACAGATACTACACTTTGATCTTAGGCAAAAGGCTTTTCTTTATTCGCCTCCCCATGGCGGCAAATTTGACATGAAGTCTTTTTAATGTGGGGTTGGCCTGCACGCGAACATGCAGGAGGGGGGTGGGGTGGAGATCCCATGTCACCGTGCCTAGAGACCTGAGGGGGGAGAATCCTAAATCCCTGTCACTGAGACAAATGACACGAGGACCGGGATAGGGTTAGGGATCCCATGTCCCCGTGACTAGGGACCTGAGGTGGGGGAGAATCCCAAATCCCTGCCACTGAGACAAATGCCACGAGGACCGGGATGGGTCCAAAAGCTCCTCGGGATGGATCCCGAGTGTGCTAATGGGGATCGCGACCAGCTGACTAAAATATCCTGCGCAACTTCTCCCAGGTATCCAAAGATACCCGAGCATGCCACAGGACCCCCGAAGGGCCGTGTTTCTCCGAACTTTGAGGCTATGGCAGTCTCGAAGCGCAGATACTTCACTTCGATCTTAGCGCGTTATCAGCCGCAGCCAAGATATCCTGCGCAACTTCTCCCAGGACGATACCCGAGCAGGCCACAGGACCCCATGCGGGCCGTGTTTCTCTGAGCTTCGAGGCCATGGCGGTTACGAAGAACAGATACTACACTTTGATCTTAGCCAAAAGGCCACCTTCCCGAATTTAGAGAAAATCATAAAACTACAATGTACGAAAGATTCAATAGGATCCAAACCATCTCTAATAAGAAGTGCCAAGTCTCATTCATTGACTTTGATATAGAAACACCATCCCCGTTTCAACAATTTTCCTGTGCGTGAGATCTCTGGAAAGAAATTCTTTTAAAAATGTCCTACTACCAGGAAAAAACAAACTATCTTCCAATCATAGATATAGTAGGAGCCGTATCTGTCACATATAGTATCAGTAGCAACCATCAGTCGAGCATGTTGTTGTACACTTATGATAACCATCAGCGAAGTGATGGTTCGTGGACTAGTCACATTATAAAACTATTCTTATGTTGACTCAGTAAAATCAGCAACTGACCATAGTTCCCTCTAAGCTGTGCGCACAAACGTTTTGCAACCAGCGCACAACGGAAATTAATGTGCGCACAAAAGAGTTCAAATTCTGTAGATGGCTTACATAAGATTTTTGTGCCCATGACTACAAAAAAGTAGAGGGGACGTTGTGACTGATATTTTATTACAAAGTTTGATAAACAGAGCAAAAATAAAAGAAAAAAGATTTTACCCTTTTCTTTGTCACATTGAAGTTTGTAACTTTTTTCAGAAATATAAGAAAGGGTTGTAGTTATGTATAATCTTTGAGTTGGTACCACGACTTTTTTATCAAATGACGTTTCATCAAAAATGCAAAATACACACATACATGCAACAAACATGCATATGCACAGACATACATAAATGCCACATACATACACTCATAGTACATACACACCAGGGCTTGAAATTAGTGTCATCCTGTCATCCCGGGGACAGTAAAGATTTGTTCGGGATGAACAAATATCTTCCCTGGGACGACTTCGGGACATAAATGATTTTTTTTTTAAAAGAAAAAGAGCCCTGATACACATATACATGCGCACACACAAGCCACATATTCATACACACACATACACACATATACTGCATACACACGTGTATGCATTGGTGACATGTCTGTGTGTGTATTTTGCATTTTCGGTGAAACATTGTTCGATGAAAAGTCGATGAAAAGTCATGCCACGCTTTGAGGTGTATGAGAAAAATGGCTGTTCAAATAAAATACAAACCTCTACAAATGTTGATATAACTTTCTCTGTTTATTACCATTAACAAGTCATAGCATTCAGGTGTCACTGACATATTCTGATAAGGAGTAAACAGCAATGGTCTTGTTGGTTAGCTCGGCAGGGTTTTTCAAAATCTTTCAATCACGACCCAGTTTAATTTTATGTGATAAACTTCATGACCCACTGACATATGTACAAATGCCAAGGCTACTATCAATGTTATGATTTAATAGTTTAACATATAAATTATTGATGCCAATCAAACATAGTGAAAGCCCCACAAATCAATGCGATCATTCACTTGACAGAAGTGCTCGACTGTAAAACAAGCCGTTATATTTGTCATAACATGTAAAAAACAACGCATAACGATAGGGTGGAAAGCATTTGGTTTGAACAGAGATATTCTGAAGAGCACCTTGCCAATGTGCTTAGAGCGTAAAGTATACAATGGTTGCATAATACCAGCCATGGCTTACGGATGCAAAACATGGAAATTAACAAAGCGAGCTGAAAACCAACTTAGAATAACATTTTTACTAAATGCATTATAGCCTCCATTATAGTTTCTTTTCTATACAAATCATCTCATAGAAATTCACATATATGTATGAATTTTTTTATGAGTAATAACTAGTGAAATAATAATAATAAAAATAATAATATAATAATAAAGCTAGAGAAAGACCATGACTGCGAAATAAAACGACGCATAATGATAGGCTGGAAAGCACTTGGTATGAATGGAGATATTCTGAAGAGCACCTTGCCAATGTGTTTAAAGCATAAAGTATACAACGGTTGCATAATACCAGCCATGACTTACGGATGCAAAACCTGGAAATTAACAAAACGAGCTGAAAACCAACTTAGAATAGCACAGAGATCTATAGAAAGAGTAATGCTAGGGATAACTCTAAGAGATAAAAAAAAGATCAACATGGATCAGAGTGAAGGATATTTACAAATAATTAAACAGCAAAAATGGAGATGGGCTGGTCACCTATGTAAATAATCCCATCATTTTTGATGGGCACTATGCTACTAGTTAAATAAAAAGTAATATAAATTTAATCTTTTTGATGTTGTTAATAAATAAGGCTTATTTAACTAATTTCTTTTTTAATATCCCAGATATAAGATCTTAATAAAACTGTATTTCTAAGAGATGACAAAGATGGAGGAAAAGACAAACTGATTGGTGCCCATGGGACAGTAAATGCAATAGGAAAAGACCAGACACAAGACGGAGGGACGACATCTGCAACCATTTTGGAAAATTGGTTCCTCGTGATTTGATAAAAGTAAACCGTAAAGCTAGAGTGGATATCTCCATTTCTCTGCACTCTCATGAAGGCATATCGCTATTTTTGGACAGATTAGTGACTGGTGATGAAAAATAGATATTTTACAAGAATATAAAGTGATGCAGACAATAGCTTAGTTGTGGCGAACAGGCTAAGCACAACCCAAAACTGATCTCCACGTGAGGAAAGTATTGTTAAGTGTTTGGTTGGATTGTTTTGGTGTGGTCCACTTTGAGTTGCTACCAGTCAATGAATACAATTATAACAGACATCTATTGCCAGCAGTTAAAACATTTAAACAGTTTACTTTTATCAAATCATGAGGAACCCATTTTCCAAGTGGTTGCAGATGATGGGAAACCATTGAATGGCTTGAATTCAGTTTTTGAGTTAATTCTCCATATGTAACAGCACTATTTCTATTGAGTTCAGACAAAAGCAGGTCATCATTAAACACAACAGGACGACCAGTTTGTGATGCATCTCTTAAGCTGAAGTCACCTTTCAAACCATTTTTAGCAATTTCTTTATTTTAAAAAGAATCTGTCTCATAAATACTGTAAGGTTGTTATAATGACAGATATTAACAGATTAAAAATGCAACAAAAGATCCTTTATTCATACATATTTACAATGACTGCGGTCAACGACATGTGTGTCTTCTCGATCTCCTAAAAACCAATATGACTGTTTGTTCACCAGAACGTAAAACAGTGTCCCCTTACCGGAAGTTGATAATCACTCTCCAGACTAAGAGGAATAACTCAATATGGCTGCTTGAATAACCAATATGGCTGCTCATTTACCAGAACATAAAACAGCGCCCCCTTACCAGAAGTTGATAATCACTCTCCAGCCTAAGGGGGGATTAACTCAAAATACTTAACAAATACCATGAATATTGTAGGTTGCTTCTGCAACATCAAACCCTCCTTTGAAAGAAAAAGAGGCCCAGTTGTCAGTAAGAATCATCTATATGCAACGACTTCATGTTGTTCTACAATTAAAACAGGACATGAATCTATGCTGAAAGAATGTGCTTTTACTGTTGAGTGAAAGATAGAACCTAAAAATGACAAAAACAATGGAGCATTTTTCAAAGAAAAGAGAAAAATAAACAAAATTACAGCTCCAAGGATAAACGTTTTGTTCATGGGAAATTCCTAAAGATGCTTGCTTATGAATAATATGTTGTTTGTTCAGTTGGTTAGTTAAAGGATCTGCTGTGAGCAAACTAAAGAGTTATAAGGTGCAGTGGAGACATTGTCAGTGCAGGTAATCATTACTTCCTGTCTGTAGTGAATGAATCAGTGCAAATAGCAACTAAAAAGTAAAACAAATCGCCGCTAGGTGGGCAGTAGCTGGGATGGTACGGTCTGGTATGTCAAGGACTGGTGGCTCCAACTCCGTCCTGTCTCTCTATTTAGGTACAATACGGTTTGGCCTCAGCATTTCCCCACTGCCCTCAGTTTTAATCAGAGTAGAACAGTGATTCCCAAAGTGTGAGCCGCTGTTAGCTCTCAGGGATGCCACAGTTAGCTCCTAGGGGTGATATTCAAAAATGTTAATAATCCCAGATAATCATAATTCAATGTGCTGATATACAGTCACAATGATAGGAAGTGATATCTAAGAATTGATAAACTGTGTGGCGAACAGCAGGCTCACCCATCATACTAGTAATAATTATGATTATTGAAAGAGGAAACAAATATATAACATTTATGAATTTAAATTACATGATTCAATTGAATAACCTAACCATATAGAGGTAAATGCATGGAATATTAATAATATTCATTATCAAAAGCAACCAAAATATTTGGTAAAAGTTGAAAGACTAAACAAAAATTTTAAAACAGAATTCTTTGGTTCATTTTATGCCAAAGTATTTTTGTTCTAGACATTTTGATATATATATATCATCATCAACAGCCGTTATAAGTCCACTG
>VCCN01004649.1:5070679-5083130 GCA_006491835.1 Architeuthis dux
ACTTTTTAATAGAAAGTTAATTGTTTTCTAAACCAAGCATACCAGGATTTTATATATTTCTAGTGGCACATTACACAATCAAGATGGATATTATCAGGTATTATTTATGACTAAACTCTACAGCATTGAAAAAATATGAATATGTTACAGTCCAAAAATGAGTACACCCCTACAAAAAAGTTCTCATAAACCAAACATAGCAGAAATAATAAAATCCTGCTATATTTGGTTTAGAAGAAAATTAAATTTCTATTAAAAAGTGGTCGGGGGTACTCATTTATAGGCAATACTGTAACTGGAAATTTTATTTAATATTGTAATTCATCTATCAACATAATTGTACTAAAACCTTAATTCTATCTGAGGGAAAATGTGTCCCTTTTCGATTTGACAATTCTCGGGGTGCCTGGCGTAAACTTGATCCAAAATATCATTGTTATTACAGAACATAATATAATATAAAAAGCCTTATTTTTTAGATGTGACAGAATTAACCAAAGTAAAAATACTCCGGCTTGGAAAGTGTTAATCAAGACTAAAGCAAAGTTGATCGAGACGAGCTCAATCAAGCAAAGGAGGAATAAATATAGAACATAACCTTCACCCTCATCTCTGTCGGACAATACTGACATTTTCAATGGCTAAATCAGTAAAAGTTATCGGTTCCAATTTCTTTTTCACTTGCTAAATTAAGGAAGACGATCAGAGTTAACAAGAGAGCTGACATGATCCCCTTGAGAAAAGGAAAGGAAAAAAACGACAGAAGACAACTTGTTTGAGTGGCTTTTGTTTATAGTCAATTACTCAGCATTGCACCCAATTCAATTGAATGCTGGCGTAAGTGTTTTCGTTTCTTCTTTATTTCATTTAGGATTATGCAGTGCTGACATTAAGTTGTCTTTTTCACACGCATTTCTTTCCGAGCTGTCTGCTGCTGCTGCTGCTGATGGTGATGGTGGTGGTCGTGGCGAGATTTCAGAGCTATCAGATGTGTCAACATTGAAACAATACAACACTGGACACGCATATACACACAAGGTGATCTGCACAGTAATGGATGAAGTGTGGATTAGACAGAATGGACAGACAAGGCTAGCAATAATGAACAGAAAGGGAGTGGCAGGATCAAAAAGACGGGTTTCATTGGCCGATATTCACCTGTCGGACGGCCTACACTCCCTATCACTTTAATCAAGGTGAATTTAAACAAACAATAAACACATTGTACATTATAGTTCAGTGGTTCTTAACCAGGGGGAATGACCCCCTGGTTTTGGGAAGGAGGTTAATTTCAAGAATTATTTTGAGAATACTCTTAACAAGTTATTTTCTATAGTTTTGAGAAGGGTCATTAATTTTCTATAGTTTTGAGAAGGATCATTAATATTCAAATGGTTCTATAGTTTTGAGAAGGGTCATTAATATTCAAATGATTCTTCAGCCAATTGAACACCTTGTTATTTGTGTTGTAAGCACAACGTTTCGGCCGAAGACGTGGGGGTGCATGAAGGCAAGGTCCAACTATTAAAAGGTTAAGAAACATTGTTCTAGTTGATAACTCCATACACATTGCAATTTCACCCAGTAAGAATAACTGATAATAAACAAGAAATGTGGCCAGATTTACAAGTTTCAAGATAAGCTATCTTTTATAAAAAAGAAAGTAAATAAAACAATAATCTTCTATTATATATAAAATGGGCGATATTCTGTAATAAGAAAGCTGAATTCAAACTTTTGCAAAAGAATCTTTAACTGGGGTTCTTTTAAGAATAAAAAGCATTCTTTCTTACAGAATATACATTGTTAATGCAGTGATTCTGAATGTTGGGTGTACTCCTACAATGGGACAATTTAAATATATTGGCAGCCATTTGTAATTGGATGTGAAGAGAAAAAAGCATTCTGGGGCTCAAAACTGTTATATTTTTAGAGGATATTATAAATTTTGGGGTGGTATTATGATAGCATGTCATATTTAGTTAAAAGATTTTTAGAACTTGATTAAAAATTCTTTCTTGTTGCTGAAATTATTTCTCATTGGTATAAATATTTTTCTCCTTGATTTAAAATTCTAAATGTTAGTAAATACCTGAATTTAATATTGTAATATTATACCTTTTCAAAACCAAGTTTTTGATCTGTTGAGGTTCGGCGTGGGCAACAAACAGGTTAAAAACCACTGGGTTAATACATTTATAACACAAGTTTGATATTTCTTGTTATTTCAGCAAAGTATTTCTTTGTAGAGTTTTATTCATTGATATAACCTTCTCCAAAATAGAAATTCCAATGCAGCGTAGGATCCAAGATATTTTTTTAAAGAAAGGACACAGGTATTTCTCCTGGGTATTTTGGTCTGCCAGGATGATTGAAAGTATGCGAGTCATCGATTTATGTTACATTTGTTTGTAAGTTTAAAGATACAATGAGAATAAAAATCCATTTGTAATGAAATCTTAAAGAATATACATTTCTTGGGATGTATGTAACCATATCTATGGAAGACACTCCCAAAGAGAGAGAGAGAGAATTACAAGAAGGTTGTGAAGGAGGGGAGATAGAGTCACAGAGAAAGAGAGTAAAAACAGAAGAAATATTTTTATGCACAACTCCAAAATATTTATTATATAATAGCTTCTATTTTCCCAAACGGTAAATCAAAATTTAAAAACATTCAAAAGTATATTTATTTATCTACCTCCCCACAATGGGCAAATTTGACGCACGGTCGATTTTAGTGTGGGGTCCCCGCATGTATACATGCAGGCAGTTCTAAAAATCTCCCTAGTCCCTGCAACAAATGTCACGAGGACATCAGGGCAGGCTCGACGTTGTCACAGGACGAATCCTGAGCAATGTTTTTCAGAACTTTTCCAGTTAACCTGAATATATTTATTTGTTTGTATGTCCCAAAAATATCATACTTCTACAAAGTTGGAAGAGGTATATGTATTCACTCGTGCATGTCTGTCTGTCCACACAATATCTACAGAAGTTCTCAGTGAATGTCATTGAAATTTTGTGGGAAGGTGGGCCATGGGCTACGGAAGAATTGATCAAATTTTGGGGTGGATCCAGGAATCTGTTTACAGTTACCTCCCCTGCGTCGTAGCTATATGTCCACACAATATCTCCAAAAGTTCTCAATGAATTTCAATTAAATCTTCTGGAAGAGTAGTCCAGCGGGTAAGAAAGAATTGGTTAAATTTTGAAACGGATCCAGGAATTTTTTAAAAATGAGAGATATTTTTTTTTTCATACATTTATGTATTCACACAGGTTTGTCCACACACTATCTTGAAAAGTTCTCAATGAATTTCAATAACATTTTGTGTGCAATGAGCTAAGAAAGAATTAAATTTTGTGGCAGATCCAGGAATTTTTACAGTTACCTCTCCTGCCTCGTAACTATATATAAGTAACACTGGCCTTGGCAGAGGTAAGCGCACTTTGAGTGCTTTCTAGTTTTAAATGTAGATATATAATAAATTATTATAATAATAAAAAAAACATCTTCAGAATTGTGAGCAACAGATACTATACTTTGATTTCAACCAAGAATAAAAGACAGAAAAATTATTATTACATGTAATAATTCCTAATACCAGATAAGGATAATGATCCCTTGCTTAAACAATGAATGTAGGGAAAACATATTCAGAATATCTTTATCCGTTCCGGGATACACTAAAAATGAGGTAATCCTTATATACTAAAAATAATGTTATCTGTATGTTGTGCTCGGCTACCATATTTTACATCCGTATAAGCAAGGATTACCAAAAATGACTCACTTCAGAAAAAACACCATAATTCCCCAACTACAAAAGGCCACCAAACTTGCTGCATACATAATAAATCTTAAAATAATGGGTTATCGATCGGTGAAAACCTTACGTTTCTATCTTCATTATTTTCCAAGTTATGAAGCTTCAAAAAGCGTGACGAACAGGTCAGGTTGTTTTCAAAACACATGTTACCAAATGATGAAAACAGCATGCATCTATGAATCACTGCAACTCACAACAGACCGGTTTTAAACACTGTTGCTGGGTTTAGGTTATTCATGTGTTCTAACATTTATGAATGAATGGCTTGGCTTCGCGAACATAGATTTTGGGGATGCTTTTCCGCAACATTTGGACCATAGACAGCGGGGCCAATGTGCAGAGTAACCCTCCAGCCTGAGCAATGTAGTTTTAAAGAGAAGAAGCATATATATGTGGCAGTGATTCATAATTTCCCTCAGAATGCTAGTCTCCGAGATATGGGGCAGTTCTGTGACGAATACATTTGATAAGATTGATCTCGCCAATGGATCGGTCGCAACAAAACCATCATAGCTTTTAACAGAACCTCTGTTTTTATTGGCACATCGAAAGCTTTTCAAATAACTTTACATGGTGTCCTGGGAAAATATTAGAAAAGTAAAGACAAATTCTTATTCTTCCCATTTCACTTCACAGCCCAGATACAAATGATTATGGAATGCAGTAAAATGATGCAAAGAAAACACGAAGACAAGCAAGACATACATAAACTAAAGAGAATGGTGCAAGTTAAGTCATGCAGTCCCTAAGATAAAGTGTAGTCCCTTCTACAGAGCTGGTAGTAATGCTTTATTTTCACATATCATACTCCATCATTGCCGACATTCCTGTTGTACCACGGTAGGGGTAGGTAATTCGGGGCCACGTTCATTGGAGTATGATATGCGAAAATAAGGCAATACTACTAACTGTGGAGGGACTGCAATTGTTTTTAGGGACCACAATGTTTAACTTGAACCAAGAGAATTTGTGTTGTAAACATGACATCTCGGCCGATCCATTCTTCGGCCTTATGGCACAGGGCCCGGGTGTTTCTGTGTCTTTGTCTTGTCGGGTTTAGGTCTGTTGAGAAGTGGAAGCCACATCAGGTTGAACTCTACAGTTGTCTGACTAATGCATTTAGTCAAGATAGTACAGAGTTCAACCTGATGAAATTATTTTCAAATGGTTCTTCGGATGATTGAACTCCTTGTTATTTGTGTTATAAACATGATGTTTCAGCCGATCCATTCTTCAGCTTCCTTCAGGTGTAAAATCCGAGTGTGGTGGGTTAAGCAGAAGTTATGTTTAAAGGGGATAACCCTTATAGCACAGGGCACGGCTGTTTCTGTGTCTTTGTCTTGTGGGGAAAGGGGACAATATATCAAAGCTGCTAACAACCTACATGGGAAGAATTTTAAAAAATAAATAAAACTGCTGTCATTTGTGAGGACACAGTTACACTAGTTTTATTTATAATCACAAATGAAACACTAACCCCAATGGAATTTTAAAAATATTTTCCCACCAAAGGGTTCTACCAGTGGCGGGCCTATGGTTGGTGTCACCCGGGGCGGTAACACATAGTGTCACCCCCTTACAGAACTTTTTGTGATATTATCTGCTGTGGACATACAACTACGACGTGGGGGAGGTAATTATGTATGGATCCACCCCAAAATATAATCATTTCTTTCATACCCTATTGTCCATCCTCCTACAATTATTGAAACCCATTGAAAACCTTTGGAGATTACGTGTGGACAGTCATTAACGTACACATAAATGCATGAAAAAAAAAAAAAGAAACGGAAAAATATCTCTCAATCAAAAATAATTCCTGGATCCGCCCCAAAACTTAACCAACTCTACCCTACCACATTTGCCACCCTTCCACAAATTTCCATTGAGTACTTTCGGAGATATCGTGTGGACAGGCAGATCTTTCATTCGAAAAAGAAATTACCTAGAAACTAGTTTTAGGCAGTCATCTTGGTGTCAGCCCCCTCTGATGGTGTCACCTGGGGTGGGCTGTCCCCTTCTTGGTACTGGTTACTGCAACTGTAATTCTAACTTCTCACCAAATGCTTTTTTAAGTTTATTATTTTGATCATACTAAGAAACTTTGTAAATAAATATCACACATTGGGGATTTTTTAATTGTACATAAACCCTTTTGTTTCACCCCCACCCCTAGTAGAACATCCATAGAGAAAATGTGGTATTTTGGTGAACACAGAACAAAAGAAATATTCAGAATAAATGTGATGTTATGGTGAAAGAAATAATAAAGTATGACTGGGTCAGAAAATAAGACTAGCTAAGTTTAAAGTTAAGATAGAAAAGACCTACACCTTCCCCATTCTACCCTTTTTGACCATGTGTCACATTTAAAAAAACAAATATGGAGTGTTCAGGTCAGCATTTAATCGCCTCCTGAAGTTACTGTACACCCACAGCTTCGTATGTATTTACTATTTACATTTGTTGAACCTAAAAACTTAATTAGCTACAACTTAGCAACGGTGGTCCCGATTGGACGTCATGTCATGCAGATATGTGATCTGTTGAAAATTGATGAAGCGAAGCAGCAGTAACAATATTACTTCTTTTTCTATAGTTTTGAGAAGGGTCATTATTATTCAAATGGTTCTTCGGACGATTGAACTCCACCTTGTTATTTGTGTTGTAAACACGACGTTTCGGCAGATCCATTCTTGACTAAATGCATTAGCCAGACAAGTGCCGATTTCAACCCGATGTGGCTTCCACTTCAACAAATCTAAACCCGACAGGACAAAGACACAGAAACACCCGAGCCATGCGCTATAAGGGCTACCCCTCTTTAAACATAATTTCTGTTTAACCCATCACACTCGGATTTTACACCTGAAGAAGGCCGAAGAATGGATCGGCCGAAACGTCGTGTTTACAACACAAATAACAAGAAGAAATTCAATCGTCCGAAGAACCATTTGAATATTACTTCTGTTTTTTTGTTTTTTTTCATGAATTCTCTCATTTCTTTTTTTTTATGCGTCATGTTTTTAGACCGAATTTGCACGGGTGTGAAATTTCCACACTACCTCACATCCGCTACGTGACGTCAGTAGAATTTCAATCGGGACCACCTTCGCTAAGTTGTGTCCGGAATTTAGTTTTGCTACCTGTTACACTGATGATTCATAACTTAATCCCATCCTTCACACACACACACACCGCGTGGGCACGCCTAACACCACCACAGGTAGCAACGACGTCGAGGTTATCCCATCGTCTCCTTTCACTGTAAACAACACTAAACAAACAAATGACAAACGCCACACCTTACAAAACTAAAGAATCGAGTCGACCTACATGACAACGTGTCGAAAAGAAAGTAAAACGAACGGTAACAAAAAACAAAGTTAAAACATCAGAAATATAAACAAAACGAAGAAAACAAATGAAAATAATGGTTATGAAACAAGAAGAAGACTAATATTATTTCTGTGTACCCAGGAAACAATGCATATGATACCCAATAGACAAGCTTGCAGAGACCTGAGAGAGAGAGAGAGAATAGAATTACGTGACGACCGTCTGGACCCGGGCCGAATTGAGCTAGTGAGGGATCTGTAGCATATGTTATAAAGGGACCCTAAATATAAGAAATACATAAATAATAAAACATATTTTTACTTGCATAATACTAGTAATTAGATATTTTCATTAGCTATACCAGTGATTCCCAACCGGGGGGAATTTGGTAGTCCAAGGGGGAATAAGGCTAGGTAAAAATAAAAGCCCAGTCTAGAGATAGGGTTTTCTGCACTTCTATCTATCAAGTCGAAGGCTCGAAATAAGCTCCAAGTTGACAATGATTTAAGATGTGCTCCCTCACTAATAGACCCAGAAATCGAAGAACTAGTAGCAAAAAGAAAACAAGAACAGAGATCACATTGATGTGTATATTAGTTACGATAGCAGAATTCTTTTTTCTTTTAATAAATTTGAATTTCAAATGATGTGTTCTAATTATTTTCGCTTGCTTTCTTTGAGTAACAAATACACAACAGCAGCTGTACAATTATAAAATTAAACTAATTCTTATTACAAAGCTGTCTAATTATACGCAAAATAAAGTTATTATTTGAAATTATTCTTTGTTGCAACTTAATAAATGGAAGGGGGGAATACTAGTAATCTTTCACCAAAGTGGGGAATGGCTCGAAAAGGTTGGGAACCACTGAGCTATGCAAACAACCTGATAATACAACAACGACAAATATGTCTGTTGTTTTCGTTTTGATCTTTGTGCAGTGGCTACGACTTCAGTTTCAAATACCTATGTATGCGTCGTATATGCATCACAGTCACATAGATACCACACTCCCATTACTGTGTTAAAATAATTATTTCAATTAAAAGGTGATAATTGTCCATAACCATAAACGCCCAGTCGTTCATGAAAGTTGAAAATAATATAGCAAGTGTAAAGTGCAGAATCACTGAATCAGAATTGATAGCTTGGATGCATTAGCGCGGGGCTCTTGAAATTGCGGGACACGTAGCATATGCTACATCATAGTTAATCATGCACCGTGTGGAGTAAAGCATTTTTTAGGCAAGGGTCCACTCGTGTTGAGCGTTTCACGCTAGATTCAGCGCGTTTCGTGTTTTGGTAGTGCAAAAAGCGCTAAATTAGCGCGTTTGCGCCTAAAACATTTTGGCTATTTTCGACCATTTTAAGCGTTTTTTTGGTGGTTTTTAGCCATCTTTGGCCATTTAAAAAATTAGCATTTTTTTTTTAGCGCCTTTTGGCAGTCAAACTAGCGCGAAAATATTTTTTGAGTTGGCAACACTGGTGACCACATGCCAGTCTAACAACAAACTGAAAAATTAAAAAGCTGAATACGAAATAAATGTCTGTATCCTTTCCAAGACTAACCTATTAAAGTACTTAATGCCTGAGAACTGAAATGTCCCAGTAGACTTCTAAAAGAGATCTGCGAGACATAATCCCAGCAGTCGTAGAAACCTCGGGATTATCCGACGGGATATATCCCAGAAGAAGTCTCGAAAGGATTTTAAAACGGAAAACCGATAGAGAGAACAAAAAACTTAGTAGTAGTAATAGTATTGTTAGAGTAAAGTTCATTAAAATTAAACCAAAAACTTGGTCTAACAATTCGAGATGTTCTCATAGTTCTGCTGACGATGCAACCCAGACTTACTACTAAAAAAGGATTTATTTACACTTTAAAATACAAAAGTACACCGTAATGTTCCCTGCTCTGTTTAAAAAGCGGTGCAACTTGTGTTTTAAACAAAAAGTTTTTTGTATTATTACATGAGATGAGACATATTGGGAGGAATGCACTCTGAGGCGGCGCGTGGGACCCGCAGACCCCGAAACTGCGGGGGCCGGCGGCGCAACATATATCTGATCTGAGGAACCCTGAAAAATCTGAGAAATGATGTAAACAAATTTGCAGGAGGGCGCAGTCAGACCTATCGCCGCCAATACTATCTGGGGACATTTTTAAATAAAAATCACAATAGGGAAGGTAGCCTAGCCTGTCCCCGATATTGGAATTCAGCTGACATGACGTTTGACGTGTCAAAAATTAATGAAGCGAGGCATAACAATTCAATTCATTCAAAGCGATAACATTCATTAACAAAACAATATACTTTATGTATTTCACTCCTGTTTTTCTTTCATGAATTCTCATTTCTTTTTTTTTTTTATTTGTGGGCCGATTTTAACATAGAGTGTGCGAGGGTGTGAAACTTTATAATCGGGACCACCTTCCTCATAGCCACAACTTTTTCTTTCCATAAAGGCACCTTAAACTTCTTAGTGGCTTATTCAAGCCTTTTCTTTGGTTGGGGGAGTCATTGGTTTGATTGTCCAACCGCGTCTAATAATAAAAAGCTTGTAAAATCACCAGGGATGGTAAAACACAGGGTACGTCCTTTTGTTTTTCTAGTTGATAAATAAACTTAACTTCAATCATGAAATAAGGATCGATCAGGTTTACATTTGTTGAGGAAACTAAACTGGGGGAAAAGTACTACGATCGAAGAGTTGTTGCACATGATAATGACATTTGTGGTTGACACGTGCTCTACGAAGTGGCCCATTGACGAAACCTGACAACAAACATGTTTTCGTGATGATCATCGCGCAAACACATCTAAAACCTCAAGCGATGTATGAAAACAGAACAGCGATACTAAATTTAAAACATTTTCTCCAGTAACATCACTCACGACTGTCCCTTTAACACACGCACGCACACACACAACGAAGGACATGACTGTCTATCTAGTAGAATAGTTTGGGTCGTCCATATAACACATGGCAGGAAGATAAAATCCGATTTTTCAACAACAAAAAAAAAAAAGGTTTACGAAAGCGGAAAGCCTGGTTTTAAACGATACACAAAAATTTCAAAATGAATTCTTTTTCTTTACCCCCCCCTTCTTTTCTTTCTATTCTACTCGATAATGGTTTAGTTCCAATTATAATCATAACTCCATGGTACAATAATAGGAAAGGTGGTCCCGATTGGAATCTAACGTCACGTAGAACTGTTGAAAAATTCACGAAGAGACGCAAATTTAACAAACAATTCAATTTATTCAAAGCAATAACATAACAATATAATTCATGTAATTACTACCGTTTTTATTTCATGAATTGATGAATTCTCTTATTTCTTTTTATTTGTGCGCCGTTTTTAACATGTAGTGTGCGAGGGTGTGAAACTTCCACATACCCATAATTCCAATCGGGACCACTTTCCCTAATGTCGTGCTCCAATTATGATCATAACTTTACACATTCGAGCAAGAGATCAACAATTGATTTCAGACGGAAAAACAAACCAGTAGTACTAGTAGTGCTGGTACTAAAAAAAACCAATTCACTTTTAGTACTACACACATTTCTTAGTCTTTATGTGATTTATAGTTTGCAAACGTGTAAACCCAGCTTTTTTCCCGTCAAGATGAATATAAATGTCTCTAAAGATTTCATATGCTAAAAACTGAAAAACAAAACAAAAAACTAACTTGAATTGAATACCTTCCAACGGCAACGCGGAAGTAACACAAAAAAACCGTGTAAACATTAAACAATAAGTTAGAAAATAAGCAAGCATTAATTTTTATTGGAATTTATAGAATATAATTTTCATAGGGTCCCTAAATTCCTCCCGTTTCCTAATAATACAAAAAAGGGGGCACTAAGATAATAACTTTTAACTACTTAAGTAGCTGGTATGGCTAAAGAAAATAATCAATTGGAAAGAAACTGGGATATCACAATAATACGCATAGAAAGGTAAAACATGGCCTGGAAATGACTTCTCAAAAAAAAAGTTAAATTTCAATAGTTTTTTTAAGGCTAGGTTTGTTAGTATTGGCTCTTGAAAACGATAAAAGTCTTTAAAAGATTTATCAGTTTTACTTACTTGTGTAGCAACCTTGTAAGAATAAACAAAAGTCTGGGTGTATTGAGTAGCAGTAGTAAATAGTAGCGATTCTAGGCAAACTCTACATGCACTGCTGTTACGGAGTGTTTGTGTTAGTGGTATGGTTACCAACTCAACAAATGCAAGGAGTTGTGACGAATACGAATAATAATAATAATGAAGTTGTTGTTGATGATGATGATAATTATGATCGCGGTAGTGGTAGTATTAGTAGTGATAATAGGAAGTAAAGGGAGACGTTTAGTTTTAGTGTGTCCGGCTGATAGTTGTTGAGAGAGAGAGGGGGGGATGCGGGTTCGTGGAAGAGGGAGTGACCAGGCAAGATATCTCCGGTCCGCTCTCTGGTCTCTGGTCACATCATCATCATCATCATCATCATCATCATAGGTCACATGTGGTCACCATCAAGAACTCGTATTATTCACACTTTATAAGAAGATGGACTCCTCCACTTTTTAAAAAGTTTTGTAACCGTCTTCTTTAAGACAATGATGATGATGATAGTGGTGGTGGTAGCAGTGATGGAAATGGGTTTCGGGAACTAGGTATACGGTAAGTCTGGGTTTTGTGCACTAGGTATATAGTAATGCAGAGGTTTGGGGAACTAGGTATATGATAATTCAGGTTTTGTGAACTAGGTATACGATAATGCAGGTATTGTGAACTAGGTATACGATAATGCTGGAGTTTGGGGAACTAGGCATATGATAATTCAGGTTTTGGGAACTAGGTATACGATAATGCTGGGGTTTGGGGAACTAGGTATATGATAATTCAGGTTTTGTGAACTAGGTATACGATAATGCAGGTATTGTGAACTAGGTATACGATAATGCAGGATTTGGGGAACTAGGTATGTGATAATGCAAGGTTTTAGGAACTAGGTATACGATAATACAGGTTTTTGTGAACTGAGTATACGGTAAGACTGGATTTCGTGAACTAGGTATACAAAAATGTCCCCAATTAGTATATACTGAACATAAAAATGGAAATTGAGAAATAGGTATACGCCATATCCCTCCACTCCACCCCGGGTGGTGGAAAACGACAAACAAATAAAAGAATCTTTCCGGGTCCACTAGAAATCGGTTAGCCCAATTGAATTGTATTTGAGTAGCGAGCCTTGACAAACTACCTCCGTGTACAGTGACA
>VCCN01004649.1:5103907-5115310 GCA_006491835.1 Architeuthis dux
GCAGTCAGTGTATTCTAGGCCCCAGCCGACAAGGCCAGAATTATGGGGAGGAATTTTAGCCAAGGGAGGAACCTATAATGGGAAATATAATGGTGAAAAAAATTACTAGATAAAAATTCAAAATCTGGGAGGAATTGGTCAAACCCGGGATTGAAAGGGGAGAAATGTGACTTGGGACTCAGAGAACCACCTCGGTAATCAGCCAATGATTGGAAATATCATATTTTGCTTTGTCTGAATTTTTAAATAAACATTTCTGATTTTCCATTTAGATCTTGGAAGAATTGTATTTGGCTAAACACTATTTCCTCTATTGCATTCAAAGATACAATATTTAGTTTCAGTCTTTAGAAAACGGTTTAAAATGTAAATGAATAGAATGGACACCAATAGTTTTTCAATGGACTAAAATGTCACTGTCTCAATTTACAAATAATGCAAATTGATACACAGAGTTAATGTTTGTATTGGAAAATCTTTTAAAAATTACATTGTAAATAGTTTTAAAAATTGTTTCTTATTCTTTATTTATTAAATGGACAATCATATGAATATATCCATTTTAGCTCTTAGAAAGATAAGATTTTAGACAGGATAACATTGAGAATATACAAGCAGACATTACGTGAGTCTTAAAAGCATTCGAATTGTATAAAGTAATCAACTCTTTAATGTTTAACAACTGTTCTCTCAAGTAAACAGATATCTTTTTGTGCAACAAAAAAAGTAATATTATTAGTGTAAGGTTGGTATAATGATAGATATTAACAGATTTAAAAATGCATCAAAAGACATACTCACAGATCCTTTATTCATACAATGACCACGGTCAACGACACCCACGTGTGTCCCCTCCGATCTATTAATAACAATATGGCTGCTCATTCACCAGAACGTAAAACAGCGCCCCCTTACCGGAAGTTGGTAAATGCTCTCATGTTTCTGAGAAGCAGTGGCAGATCTACTATTAAACAACTGAAGCTTAAGCTTCAGGGCCCCTAATCCTGGAAGGGGTCCCAGAAGCAACTTTTTTAAAAACAAAATCAATGCAGTTTTTGTACAGATCAAGCACAGAGATAAGTGATCGGTTGCTAAGCGAAATGATATCTAAGCAAACACGCTTTGTTTATCGGTGCTTGGGAGCGCTGTTGAGATACGTCTTACATTCCACGTGATCACACCCATGTACTCCTTACAAATACTTTAGCAGCTTTGCCATACAGTTACTATAAAGTAAACTATAGTGACTAAAAAAAACTAAACACCATAATGCAGTAAAACATGATATTAAGAAATAATAATAAAAATTAAAACGTTCTACTTATTACCAATATTTTATATGTATTTTTCTTTTTTCAACAGTATTATATAATTAAATTTTTAGTAAATTAAAATTTTAACCCTCCAAAAACTGAACATTAAAAATTTAATAGCCGTTATATCAGTCTTTATTTCTTAAACATGTAAGAATATGTTTTTTCATTATTAGTGTATTACCAATCATTCTTACTATTAATTTTTTTACCTGCAACTTTTCTTTTAATATCACCCCAAACATTTTCAATAAGATTTAAATCGGGGCTTTGGGGCGGCCAATTTAATAATTCAATACCATTTCGCTCAAAAAACTCCCTTGCATATTTTGATGTATGCTTGGGATCATTGACCAGTTGAAAATTAGCAGACAGGGTTACATTTTGCTTAAAATTGACATATATTGGTATGTATCCATTATACCATCAATTAATACCAATTCTCATAAGCCTTCATATGAGAAACAGACCCATACCATGATATTCCCATGAGCCTTCATATGAGAAACAGACCCATACCATGATATTGCCTCCACCAAACTTTACTGTTGGTTTAAAAATAATTTGTAATAGTTTATTGAAGATGTTCAGTCTTTTTTTGCTTTTTAAATTCCTAATCTCCAGGACAGATTAAAATATTAACAATTATTCTGAAATATAAAAAAAAGAAAGATGACTATATAATAATTGGAAAGATAAACATATTATTTATTTTTTATTTTTTAATGATTTTGCTACTTGGAATTAAAATACGCTCTCAGGTAATCCTGAAGTTCTAGGTTGTTCTCCCGTATCTGCATTTGCAGATTAAGCATCTTCTCTTTGTGTTTTGAGATTGGCATTGTTAGGCATCAAAGAAAAAACACAAAAGTCCTATTAGTGGAGCCACTTAGCTGAAAATTTTAAGCCAATTGTGCATTTTGTTTTAAATCAACAAGAAGTTCTAAATCAACTCGCAAGAGGATTGATCCATATGAGCAGATTGCGAAACAGTTCAAGTTCCTCTGAAATTGATGAGGATAGTATTAAACTTATAATATTGTATTACAAAGATGATATTGGCCACACATTAGCAAACGAGTGTTATCAATTCACTGAATATTTACATCTAAAACCTAATAAAAATCCACAGCTATCTATTTATTTTTTGCTTTGAAAGCAATTTTGGGGGCATTTCTAAAGCTTATTTTAGTATGTGTAAAAAAATGTTTAATCCACTTGTTTTTTTACAAACATTAACAACTACATTACCTCAAAACATGTAATGTTTTGTGAATCTGTCATTGTGGTCTACATATACTAAAATAAGCTTTAGAAATGCCCCCAAAATTGCCTTCAAAGCAAAAAATAAATAGATAGCTGTGGAATTGCGCAAACTCCATTGAAGAAGATAGCAGTGGTTACCTGTACCTCGTTGCTGGTCGGGAGGGGATCAATTCAGTTGCAAATCAAATTTTTCTCCTTTTTTTAAATTTTTAAACTCACTTCCATCCCGGAGGCGTCCCGGAGGCATCCCGGGGAAGATATCTATTCATCCCGAACACATTTTTACCATCCCCAGGACAACGTTAATTTCGGGCCATGATATATACGTCCCGTAGATCTCTTTTAGAAGTCTCACTGGGACATTTTAAATAAGGACATTAAGCATCTTAATAGGTTAGTCTTGATAGGGTCAAGAGGAAATGGCTCACATCCAAATGTTCCATGGCATTCCCCTCACTGAAAATCCTTTACACCACGGAGAAAGAAGGATATGATATCCATTTTATTGGCTTGCTTTGAAACTAATCACAAAATGAAAACCTTGACTAGTTGTTATACTCGATTGCCAGCAAAACTTTTAGGCATGCTTGAAGATATGCCAGAGTATCAGATAATAAGTGCATACATTTGCTGATTTGTATGTTACTTACTAAGTGGGTTAATTGTTGTAGGTAGAGTAAGCATGGATCGTTGATCGGTATCTGACTAAATGAGAAGAAGACTAAAATGATTGTCGGGGAATTTGGAAGACAAATGGATATATTTAATCCTTTATGCTTTTGTTTTGCCAGAACATTCATAGCTAATCCACTTCAAAAGCATTTAATACAGATTTCCTTCTTTAAAGAGATTGGCTCATTCATATTTTATTATTTATTATCGTACGTGTGTATGTAAATGTAATTCTGAAAGTTCGCCCTCACAGATATTTGTTCCACATGGGTATTGTGCATTTTACTAACTACTTTTTTTACTTTGCTAACACACCTTATGAGCAGGATTTCTCTTCATTCTCCGTCACGACACAATGTATCTTATGAAATAAAAATATATCCTCATATTTTTACAAACCAAGTTTCGAGTCTTCCTTTTTCTCCAAGTTCAGGATTTTACACCTGCAGACCAAGCGGGCTATACAACACGAATGCAGACCCACACTATTATCATTTTTCTGAATTTTCAAAAACTAATTTGCTAAAAATAACATTCTTGTCGGTCTCATTAGTACACACAGAAAATTTCATGGGGATACGTCGTGTGGTTCCCGAGTTATGCTATTATATACAGATGGACTGACATTTGGTGTATTATAGTAGGATACCAAACCAGCTGCTCTAAGAAACTATTCTCATCGTTTTTTTTAGAGGACTTGCAATAAGCCTGAAACACTGAGCACAAATATGAGATTTTAAACCAGATAACATGGAGTATAAAAGCAGACATTAAGTCAGTCCTAAAAGCAATCAAATTGGACAGATAAACCAAGTAATTAACTATTTAATGTTAACAGAGCCAGCCCGAGGGTTCCTGATGCCCCAGACAAGCTGACTCTCAGCACCCTTTAAAGTATAGTATTATCTTATTTATTCATCTATATTTTACAGCGAGAAAAATAATTATATAGGAATAAACGGTTTATTACAATAATTGGGTAAAAATATCCCCGAAAAATCTGAATTCACATCAGGGAATAGTCTTATTTTGACTGTTTTTATTCTGTTTAATTTATTCATTTTCCCATTTGTATATGGAAAGTCCTCCTGTCTCAGACACATGAGAGGCATCCCCTAACACTTGGCACCCTGGGTGACTAGGTGTATTGACAGTACCTAGGGCCATCCCTATTAAGTAAGCAGATATCTTTTTGTGCAACAATGATAAAAAAATAAGACAATTCTGAGAAATCATTTAAAAAGAAAATTTGCTTTTGATATGATTTGAACTAGCCTCTCCTATCTTTATGGCCTTTTTTGGGACTTTATCATTGAACATTACTTTTGTCTTTGTTCTGTTCTAGCACCTGGCATCCTGGGTGACTAGCTGTACTGATGGTACCTAGGGCCATCCCTATTAAGTAAACAGATAGCTTTTTGTGTCATTACTGTACCTCTCTGCAACTTATGATCAGAAAAATAAGACATTTCTGAGAAGTCATTTTCTGTTCTAATGATGAACAGAACAAAGACAAAAGTAATGTTCAACGATAAAAAGGTCATAAAGATAGGGGAGGCTCTAGAAGAGGTTGATGAATAGGACAGGTAATAATGCTAGAGAAAGACCATGACTGCGAAATAAAACGACGCATAACGATAGGTTGGAAAGCATTTGGTATGAATAGAAACATTCTGAAGAGCACCTTGCCAATGTTCTTAAAGCGTAAAGTATACAGCGGTTGCATAATACCAGCCATGACTTACGGATGCGCAACATGGAAATTGACAAAACGAGCTGAAAACCAACTTAGAATAGCACAGAGAATCATGGAAAGAGCAATGCTAGGGATAAATCTAAGAGATAGAAAAAGATCAACATGGATCAGAGAGAGGACTAGAGTGAAGGATATTATACAATTAATTAAGCAGCAAAAATGGAGATGGGCTGGTCACCTAGCAAGAAGAGATGACAATAAATGGGGGAAAAGATTAACCGACTGGTGCCCATGGAAAAGTAGATACAGTAGGAAAAGACCAGACACAAGATGGAGGGACAAGATAGAAAAGTTTACTGGTAGGACGTGGCAGAGGTTAGCACAATCTAGGTCGTCATGGAAGGAGATGGGAAAGGCCTTTGTCCAGCAGTGGACTTATAATGGCTGATGATGATTAAGTTATAATTATGGGAGCCAATCGACTATTGAGCTATAAAAGCTTATAAGGAAACTACTATGAAGTACTAATGATTTTAGTGCTTTTTTTAGTAGGAGTATGACTAATTGAACTAGTTTTAATAATTACATAATCAAAGGAGGATGAGTAAGGTCTTATTACAAATGTATTATAGTATATATGTAGGTTTGTCAAGAAGTCTGTAGCCTAATGATAAAAATACATTTATTTTACACAACAAATTAATCTCCTTACAGACTGGTAAGTAAATATTATGAGTTATTCCCCTTAGACGAAAGAGTGCTTATCAACTTCCAGTAAGGGGGCACTGTTTTATGTTCTGGTGAACGTGCAGCCATACAGGTTTTTAGGAGATAAGAGTAGAGACAGGTGTATGTCGTTGACCACAGCCATTGTAATATATATGAATAAAGGATCTGTGTGAGTACGTCTTCTGTTTGCATTTTTAATTTGTTAATATCTGTCATTAAACCAACCTTACATTGACAATGCACTTAACCCAATGCTTCCCCATAGATCACTGAGATTAAAAATATAATAGAGTGAGAATTTCAGATCGAAATTTAGTTAACAGCTGTGTCAAACTACCGACTTATTGATCCACCCTTGTATTTAATGTCATTAATTCAGAGAGGAAATTATTGTTGGAAAGGCTTTTAAAAGAAACTGCTATCTACTATAATAATATACCACATGTGTTTGTATATTTATTCAATGTCTGTAACACCCCAAAGGAAAGGAATAAAAGGGGTGATGAGTACGTATATCAGTATGCTGATATAAAAGTTTTGTTCATTGACTAATGAAATGTTTTTGTCTAATTCCTTTGATTTTTACAGCTGGTATAGTAAAGACTTAACAAAATACCAATTTCCTATATGCCGTCATGTTTGACATCTTGGGTACATGCCTTAATAAAATATTATTGTCCTAGTACAATAATATTTTGTCACATACAAATGGATTTTTCTTTTAACCCACAAGAACTCAGACCCATTTCTACTTGAAGGAACATTATGTGGGATTCTGGGTAGGCAAATTGACACACAGTCACATGACTGCATCAGGAAGTTCATTAGATGTCACTTAGTACACTTCATGAGTTAAAATCAAGGATAAAATATAATATTATATAAGCGACTGTGCAGATCAATTAAATTATATGTGACACCAGTGTCAAAGTGGGTTCTTATGGGTTAAATAAATAGGTGATAGGCATTACATAACGGAAAACACTGTTCCTTTTGGAAGATGTACAGTCAAGCTATTTTATGTGAGTTTTTATTTGGCTTAAGGCATAAGATAATGTAGAATAGTCAATGGGGTTTGTTAAGTATCATGGGTTATTCCCCTTAGGCAGAAGACTTCCGCTAGGGGGTGCTGTTTTACGTTCTGGTGAACGAGCAGCGATTACTGATTGTGTTTATGAGTAGTAGAACAAAGAGCTCAGTAGGACACACGTGTTAGTTTGACTATGGTCATTATATGAATAAAGGATCTCTGTAAGTACATAATATTTTGTTGCATTTTTAATCTGTTAATATCTGTCATTAACCCAAGCTTACAGGGTTAATATCAACTAAAAGGAGGGTGAAAGTTAAGCTGAGGGGGCAATAGATTCGAAAAAATAACCAACTGGATGTAATATCAACTAAAAGGGGGTGCAATCATGTTCTAGGTTAATAAAGCTTACAACGAGAACAGTTTATGATCAAGGTGCATAAGTTTTGATGTCTCTTGAGCCTACCATCATTCAAATTTCCATTATTTAGACATTTTTAATGTAGACGTATTCATTATTTAAGCTTGCTATTCATCTCAAAGGAAAATCTTGTTCTCCACAGCCCAGCCCATGTATTTTATGCCTAGTGTAAGTGATATAATTTAATAAAAAATATCTGCTAAAATACATGTAGCTGATAGAGCTAAATTTGGATACATGAATGCCCAGTACCTGATCTCTCTCTTTATATGCCATATCCCTTCAGGATGTGGGTTATCATGGCTCTCCAAAGTTTCCCTTTTTTTGTCGCTTTCAGCAACTCTTGTTCTGGTATCCATTTGCTCAAACTTTTCAAGTCGGTTACACACTGCCTACCCCTGCTTCTCTTGCCTTCTATGCACCCTGTGAGCATTAAGGTCCGCAAGCCTTCATTCCTCATTGTGTCCAAAGAATTGCAACTGTCTTTTTCTTATTGCTAGCAACAGTTTCCTTGTAGTTCCTACTTTCCTAAAAACTTGAAATACCCACACTATTTCAAGTGGTTCCATTGGTAATGCAATGCATGCTTACTTCAAGTTCCTCACAAAATGTACCCGTCACATATAATGCACTGGTACATTTTTAGGTGCTAAAGTTGATTTCAAAAGTACATGTACGGTTGGTATAATGACAGATATTAACAGATTGAAAATGCAAACAGAAGACATACTTACACAGATCCAGTTTATTCATACAATGACCACAGTCAACGACATACACATGCGTCATCTCCGATCTCCTAATAACAATATGGCTGCTTGTTCACCAGAACGTAAAACAGCTCCCCTTACCGGAAGTTGATAAGCACTCTCCTGCCTGAGGGGAATAACTCATAATACTTACTTAACACTTATTATCTCAAATGGAATAAAATATGAACAACAATCTTTACCTAAAGTTGAAAGGAGGGTAACTTTTGTAAGGTTGGTTTAATGACAGATATTAACAGATTAAAAATGCAAACAGAAGATGTACTCACAGATCCTTTACTCATAAAATGGCCGCAGTCAATGATTCACCCACGTAAAACAGCGCCCCCTTACCGGAAGTTGATAAGCACTCTCCTGCCTAAGAGGAATAACTCAAAATACTTACTTAACAGTACACATTCAATGTGAAATATAGGCTGCCCTGATTTTTTGCTGGTTTGATTTACGTCAATTGAAAATAATGTTGGTTTGAAATTTGTCCAAAATTCTTCTTCTTTTTGGTAGTATTTTATTAATTAGGTTATTATTTATTTATTTTATGTATTTAAATAACAAATTAATATTATAGTTATGAGTAAAATCTTTGATTAACATGCTTATATAATGGCATAAAGTCAAGGTAGAATGTTGGATATTTAGGCAACCATGGGCAGATTTGACTCCACGGGTGTTGAAAGTTATAAACAGGAAATTGACGACCACAAAATTATAAACAGGATATCAACTGCAAGGTGTCCAGGACTGGAAACAGACACACCAGGTGTTCAAAAGTCATAAACAGGATATTGACCCTGACTGTGGTGGTGGGCTGGCAAATCAGTGTGGGTGTTGAACCCTGACAGAGAGACACAGGATGCCCTAAGTGAGACAGAGAAACAGACCACCTAGGCAGGGGGAAGACACAAGGCCAGTTCCCGTGTTGGGAACAGTCTGTCGGCTCTCATTATCTCTCTCCCTCTCTTCATTCTTCACCACGACACAATGTATCTCATGAAATAAAAATATATCCTCATATTTTTATAAACAAGTTTGGAGTCCTCCTTTATCTCCAAGTTCAGGATTTTCCTCCCATGGACCAAGAGGGTGATACAACAGTAGTATATACAACAACAAGTATAGTTAGTTTTTCTTTTCTTGTCATAAATCTTTATAAGCACTCGTTTTTTCGTCTTTGTAAATTGGCATACATAGAAAAAAGATTAGCATTATTTTCAAAACATACATTAGTACGAACTTGTCTTTGATACTAGTATGTAAAGTAACTACATATATAATACAGACACTAACAGTACATAAGCACTTAGATCTAAATGTTTAGCTTTAGTCATCAGCCAAATAACAGTTATGAAAGGAAAATCATCTTATATTTCAAAATTATCTTCAATTTATTTACAGAAAGATACTTTTTATGAAAACAATCATGGAGGATTAGAGTTGATTTTATGCAAAATCAAACATTGCATAGTAATGACTACAAAAACATTTCAGTAAAAAGAAATAGTAAATATAACTGTATCTAGACACGAGTTTGGAACTAAACTGCTGAGTCATAATGTACAATTTGTCAGAAACTTTTTATAAAGAAAGTTATACTAACTTGAGCAGAGTCAATACAACATTTTCTTTGTTGGTAGAAGAAGATAGATACAAATGAAAGCAATTTGTGTAGATCTGAGCTTTCCAAACCTTTTGCATTGGCAACACACTTTTTTTAAGATAAAATCTTTGCAATATGTTATTAAAGTTTCGTTAGCCAAGCCAAATGTAATTATATATATGTCATTCAAGCAGTTCAACAGACCCAGGAAAAGTAGCTTTTGAAAGATCTACAAAATTATTCTTAATCCGCGACACACTTTAGGGGGGAAAGGTAAATTGCTTTTTCTGAGAAAACATGCTTGCACTCTGTTAAAAAGTTGCCTTAGCATGTGTTATGAAGAAAAATAACCATTCAATTTGGTAGCCTCCCCAGATAAGGTAGGCTGACCTGGTTGGTGAAAATTCAACTGACCTGGTTGGTGAAAATTCAACATCATCAAAACAGGTCAAGTTATATATCATTAGAATCAGAAATTAATACTGATTCAACTTTTCAAAAAGACTATATGCCCAAAAATCAACTGTTTTCAAGATATTTGTGATTTCTTTAACTCAATCTTTAGAGTAGCCAGTGACACTACAAAAATTAAAGAGAGAACAGTTGATTTTGAGCACATAGTTGCTGTACATTTCAGCGATAGAAGTATCATGTATGTAGTTGGTCTGTCCGGAAAGTATCCAGCCATTTTTAATATTGATTGCAAGCCCTTGATGTAGGTTGGCAACTAATCAGACGGGACCTTACTGCACATACATGAACAGAAAATCTCCCATGGGGTTACTCAGTAGGCAATGAGACATCACTGAGTGAGATTGTGTACTATGTGGCTGTCACAGTAAAAATTACAGAGTGAGTCATGAGTGGTGACTTCTGGCTTCTACCAAAGAGATTTTAGACCATGGACGTGATCAAGGAGAATGTAAAGAGACAGCTAATACTGAAAGAGCATTTTGCATTTTGTTTTGAAAACTGGAAGGGTTGATTGGATAACTCTGTGAGGTCCCAAGGGAAGTACTTTGAAGGGTATTAAGGCACCATTGCCCTAGGTAGACTATTTTCGGTTAATATTAAATGGCTGGATACTGGTATTGCAAGAAACTGAGTGGTTTTTAACTTAAGGAATAAAGTTTTGGAGAACTTTGATGGACAGACAAGATTATTTATGATGAAACTACGAGAATTACGTAAAAACAACCTCCTCCGAATTATCCGCTCTAAATCAGCACAGAATATAATCATATAGATTTATTCCGTCAAAGTTGTCCTTAGTGGATAGAAAAAAATAATCATATCTTGTAGTTTCGCTTTTAGATTGGAACCCATTTTCAGTTATGGCCATTAATATCAATAAGAGTGTGAACTAAGAAAGCAACTTTAGTTATCAATGGCTTTAGAAATGGATCAAGAAAGAAAATAAGCAAGAATATTCTAGATGGATTAAGTAGTGGAGCTACTTGTGGTATTAAAATGTTACAGATTTATAATACTAATCAGTGCAGTGCTACCAATGGTACTAATACTATTTATATTGCCTAGGGTAATGGCAAGGATACTGACAATAATGTTGTTGTTAAAAGTATAAGTTACACATGAAATGTCTTTTTACATCACAGAGAATAAGGCTTGAAGTGAAAGATTTACTAGTGGAGTTGCATTTTTTTGCAGATTCGATTTAAATAGAGATATAATCCATTATTATTGTGTTGAATAGTGGGAAGAAGATCTGTTCGAGGAAAATCGGTTGTTTCCAGGAAGAAAGAAGACTCGAAAGTTGGTTGTAAAAATATGTGACATATTTTTATTTCTTAAGTTACATTTCGTCGGCCGGAGAATGAAGAGTGGGAGAAAGAGATAAGGGTGCCAGGAGACCGTTCCCAAAAGGGGAACTTGGTCTTATGCCTTCCCA
>VCCN01004649.1:5176517-5194318 GCA_006491835.1 Architeuthis dux
TTACAATACTTCATCCAATAATAATAAAGATTGATTTATCACAGAACTAGTTTAGCATTGGAATGAAAACTTATGAATAGCTCAAAATGGTCTTCTCATAGTAAAAGTCAGGTCAACCACACAATCTTACTCCCTCAAACAAGCTGCAACCCTAACACGTTAATTATTCAATGGGGGCTTTCTTGGAAGTCCTCCAAAGACAAACCAATCAGACTAATCAACAACTCATCTATTATCATTTACATATGACCACTGGCCCACTGCCATTCTGCTCATGTGTTACTCGTATTATCATCACCTGTACTTCAACTGCATCACCCATATCACCTTGCTTACATGCCACACTCAATTTCCCAGTGATCCCTTCAATTATACGGCTTGCAGCTCTTTTGCCTTTCTTCCATCCAGAACCAAAAGCTGAAACATTTCCTGACACGTTTCCTGACAGATTTACGAGGCCTGTTCAGAATGTATCCAGCCATTTTGAATATCTCAAGAAACATTTGAACAGCCTTGATGTAACATGGCAACTAATCACAGTGGACCTGACTGCGCATGTGTAAACAGACACTCTCCTGTTGGGTTACTCAGTCGGCTGTGAAACGCTATTGAGTGAGCTTGCATACTGTGTGACCATTGCATTTACAATGACCGAGCCTACCCAATCGTCACATCATCCATGTATGTCACTCACCCTATAGTCCAGATTTCAAAGGGGACTAAAGGGCCATTGCACTAGGTAGGTTATTTTTTTCCATTAACCTATTAAAACCGATAAGAACTCAGACCCGTATCTACTTTAAGGAACATTATGTGGGATTCTGGGTAGGCAAATTGACACACATTCACATGACTGCACCAGGATGTTCAGTAGAAGTCACTGAGTACACTTCATGAGTTAAAATCAAGGATAAAATATAATATTATATAAGAGACTGTGCAGATCAATTAAATTGTATGAGACATCGGTGTCACAGTGGGTTCTTATGGGTTAATATTAAATGGCTGGATACTTTTTGGACAGATCTCATAAATGTCTATTCTAAGCAAACCTGAAAGCCTAAAACTCCAAGAGTCTCATCATTCGCTGCCTTGTTCATATCAAACAAGAGAATTAATTCAAAACCACGCAAAATGTTTTTAGATTTCTTCCATAAAAGGAACAAACATATTGTCAAAATGGTTTGCTAGAGATTTTACCAGGGAATTAAATAGCAAGTTTCAAACATGTAGTAGTAGAAGTGTATATGCATATCAAGTAAAACACCATTACTTCAGGGATGTTAGATTTACTCTGAACTGATATTTTCAAGCATATCAACTTTGATTCTAAGATAACTTTGGAATAGCTTGTTTTGTGCCTTAAATATGGATGTAGCCAAATGATATGAAAGCTAAATAGGTAAAGATCTACATCTGTTAACAAAGTTGAAAAAAAAAGTAGAACAATTTTTGGTAAAGATCTACATCCATTAATCGAGTCAAAAAAACATAAAAAAAAATATTTGGTAAAGATCTACATCTGTTAACATAGTTGAAAAAAAAAATAGAAACAATTTTTTTGCCAGTAATTTTTTATGCTCCAAGGGAGGACACACAGCCCCCCCCCCCACCAAAAAACCTTAATGAAAGCACAGAAAAAAGACCCCAAGAAGTGTATGCATTTATTTTGTGTTATATACAAGTTGACAGCCAACAAGTGGATCTACAGAGCCTAACACAAAATACATGTTTGCATATTTGGAAAGATTCACGTGGCACATTTGGGAGATTGTTGCGGCACTGTATTGTGCCACGGCACACTGTTTGAGAACCACTGGACTAGAGAAGATACAATTATTGCTCTTAGTACTTCAAACGCTGTGGGCTAAAAAATCTGTAGACAAGAAAACTGATAAGTGAGTAGTGTCCACATTTTTATCTGTTTTTATGTCAGCTATTTCCTGGGCCTGTTTGAACTTCAAATAAAACCATGAATATAAAGTAGAAAAATGTAATGTAAACAGCAAGATGAAAAAGATAATGTACATTAGAAGAGAAGCGTATGCAGGTAGACAAGTAAGCACTGGAAGAACAGCAATTGGACACAAAAGAAGCAGTTAAAAAATGCCCTCTAGAGAAAGATGGACTTGATAAATAAATACATGATTTGACCTGAGGGGAAATACAAGTTTTTTTGTGAGGTGAAGGGCAGAAAAAAAACCTAATCTCACATAATCTCTTATAGATGGATGTAATATAAGTACAAGAATATATGAAAAAGTTATTTGATGTTGACAATTATTATTGTTATGAAAATATATGCAAAGTCTGTCTGTAAAGTAAAAAAATAGCCTACCTAGGGCAATGGCGCCTTAGTTCCCTTCAAAGTATTCCCATCAGTTATGGCCCTTACTATGTAAGGGCCCTTACTATGTAAGGGCCATAACTGTACAGAGAACATTTGTTATTAACAAAAATGGCTTGATACTTTCTGTACAGATCTCGTAAATGAGTCAGCAAATTTTGGTCTGAACAGTTTTTACAAGATTTCCCTTGTAAAAACTTTTACCAAACGCGCATTCTAAAAAAAAAGCATTTGATTAGAAAAAAAAAGTAAAAGATGCCGATTAACTTTCTTGTATTGATGACAAGAGAGAGAGAGACGTGGCGTCGTGAAATGCAGATAGAAAGAATACAAGTGCATAAGCGTTGGAAAGCAATGTAAATACAAAGGCTCACTGATCTAGATAATTTCACTGTTTTTATTGTAGATGCCGGAGAAATCTGCTGAGCTGAATAATTTGATAGAGGGTTTAAGAATTGACAAAAAAAATCTTTGCGATAGCACCGCGTCTCAATAGAATTCTTTCATACAATTAAAATCTGAAGGCTGTGGTGCAAATCAACTAACATGAGACCCCTGAAACCGAAAATAAAATTAGTCATTCATGAATTCTGTACAATCTATGATGCTTTGGGGAATGTTAAGGATTCATTCAAAGTTCTCTGGCTTAAATAAAAAGTAAGCTGCTGCTTAGCTGGGTATGTATATATCATCGGCCTCTGCTTATTTTTGTATTTGGGAGTCCAGAGTTGCCAATGTAGAGGCTTTGTTTTTAATCTTTTGAATTTCAGAGTGATTTTTACATTTGAAAAATCTAACAAAAAACATCTAAATTGGCAACACTGAAAGCCATTTCCATTACTCCTTTTATTTTTTTTCCACAGTATCAGCCATTTCATTATTTTTATATAATAAAGCACAGCAGATAACGTTATTTTAAAAAAAATCATAGTGCAATACACAATAATGAGTCTCTGCAGTTTTTAAAAGAGAAAAATATATTTTACTTCTATTTTTACATCAAGAAAATCAGTCTGAAAATAATTGCTTTCTCACTCAGATTTCTAAATAATTGAATTAGAATCTAAATTTTGTCATGATAACCAATTTGATGAGAACTGAAATTATTTTGCCCATTTAATAAAAACTTGTTATTCGACTCTATTTCTCAGTTCAATGGACCTCAGAAACAGAAAGTTTGAATGACTAGCTGACTAGCCGACTATCTCACTGTCCAACAAATACTTTCACAGTTAATAACCTTGACAATGATAGTTGCTCGTATTTCTGTGTCTGTGAAATTGAATATGAAAACTGTAACAATATTTAATTATCCAAAATAATTGAAAAAGAAAAACACTGATAAAAAACGTTGATTAATGACGTTGTTGTGGAGCCCAAATACAGAACAGTAGCATCAATAGCTCATTATTTTTCTTTTCATGAGAACTGATTGACAATATAAAATGGAATTCTCATCTAGTTCTTTTCTAATAAAACTCGTGATGATAAGAGATTAGTGATGGATCATTTTCCATTTCTTTTTGACTGGAAAAATGACTTTGGATTATAGCAATCTAGCTATGAAATTGGTTATTTTATAAAATCATCTTTCTCTAGATTCGTCATAATTCATGTTGAGGGTTCTAATAAAGTCAGTGTTTGCAGTTTGAACTTAAAAACTTTTTCAACATTTCGCTCCATAACATTGTGTTTTAATGTTAGTGGCAAAGATTGATGGAATATAATATTTATGTTTTTCACCAATTTAAAGGAAGTCCCCAAGTTAAGAACATCCGACTTACAGACAACTTGTACTTACAAACAGACTGCCATAGAACATTTTTTTAAGAACATTTTATTTTAGTGTGAAAAAAAAGTATACAATTTGTATATACAAGCACACATCATATCAATCATATTTACACAATATCTAGGGCCTCAAACCTTTGTGGTGTTGTATTAAACATCATAATTCTTCTTAAAATCATTTGCATCTGTTGATAGCACTACATAATCCGGTAATCTATTCCAAAGTCCTACTACTCTATTGCTAAAAAAATAATTTTCAATCTACTTCTATTTGCTTCTACCATATATATTTGTGAACTCTCAGTCCCTTGTACCCCTTTAGTAAAAAATACATCAGGGTTTACTACTTCTAAACCAAGCATAATCTTGAACATTTCTAGTAAGTCTCCCCAATCTCTCCTATTTTCTTACGATGTTAAACCTAACACTTTCAGCCTATCCTCATAACTCATAATTTTAATTCCGGTACTAACTTAGTTGCACGTCTCTGGACTTTTAAAGATTTTTATCTCTCTCTAGTATGGTCACCAGGCCGGTGCACAATACTCTAGGTGTGGACGAATAAAGATTTTTAAAAAAAGAAAAAAAAAAAATCAAGTTAGTTCATAATAACGAACAGTGCACTACTTTGTGACGCATCAAAACATTGCACATCTTCAACGGTTTGTCAGCTCAAGGGATAACAATGCAGTCAACATTTTAAGTCGAATCACGGTAGCCGTTAAGACTATGTTGTGTGTGTTATCATGTTTTGATTGTCTGTACGTTCATAACCATGCCTCCAAAGCGTAAAGCTGATGCAAATGATGTTGAAAACAAAAGAAACACGATTATGATTGAACAGAAAGTAGAAATAATAAAGCAATCGGAGAGAGACAAACACTTCAACGTAAACAATCCAAACAGCACGGAAATAAAGCTATGTCTATGTAGTATTATCATTGCTTCTGTAATGGTTTGTAAGTATAGAAAGGTAAAATATGTACTATATACAAAGACAAACATTTAACTAACTGATGCTAGGTATGCCTTGTACGTACCTGTTCTGACCTACATACAATTTCGACTTAAAGACAGACCAAGGAACAGAATTCATTCTTAACCTGGGGACTTCCTGTATATCAGAAATTAGCCAGGAAATTAATATCAGGTCATCACCAATGTTCCCTCTAATATTTAGTAGTCAGTGTGCACAAAAATCTCATTTTGTGCAAAGCTTTTTCCTGTGAGAAAATTATGTGTGCACTGAATGCTTGTGCAAATATAAACTTGTTTCAAGAAGTTAGTGATGTACAAATGTGGTATCGGAAAACCCGACTAACTAGTTAACAGAAACAGTTTGCTAAGAGATTATTTTCAATAAGTGTAATTGTAATATATTATTATTATTATACTCTTAATTATAAGTATAATTATTGTAATGGTGACAGATACCAACAGATTTAAAATGCAACAAAAGATGTACTCACAAACTCATTTATTCATTCTTATTAGAAGCTAAATTAGAAACTAATGTGGTAATTGTAAAGCCGACTAACTAGTTAACAGAAACAGTTTGCTAAGAGATTATTTTCAATATGTGTAATTGTAATATATCATTTTTATTATACTCTTAATTATAAGTAAAATTATTGTAATGATGACACAGATGACAACAGATTTAAAATGCAACAAAAGATGTACTCACAAACTCATTTATTCATTCTTATTAGAAACTAAAAATTCAGAATATGAAGAATTAATTACCAGATTAAAATCGGAGCAATTTACACACAACATTTCTACTATTAAGCCATTTATCATTTAATGATGTACAATATTGGTTTTAGGAGATGGAGAAGATACACATTGTGTTGAGTGTAGTCATTGTAAATATGTATGAATAAATTGGATCTGTGTGAATATGGCTTGTGTTGCATTTTAAATCTGTTAATATCTGTTGTTATAGCAACCATGTTTCAGGTATCTGTTGTAGTTGGTAACCTTCTGGGAATCTCGAATGGCCAAAACATGACTATAACAACCAAGATGAGGATACTAGTCAAAGTGAATCAGTGCATAATAATGATAATTCCTCATCTCAGAAATTCAGACAAAAATATATTCTATATGATAGAAAACTCAATGTGAGAGTTTGAGATTTACAAGAAACTACTTTTCATTTAATTAAAGAAGCTGAAAAACCACAGTTAAACAAAAATATTCAGTTTAGCTAACCTGACAGACACAAAGTAAGGGTCCAGTTTATAATTATACTGACATTGTGAATCAAACCCTCGCTACAAACTCAAAACATTTTGGAATTTTCAAAAACTAATACTCTAAAAACATGCTCCAGGGTCCCATTAGTAACCACAGAAAATTTGGTGGCCATAGCTCTAGACATCGAGTTATACAATGACAGACAGAGGGTCAAAAAAGACATTTAGTGAATTACAGTAAGATACTGGACATGAATCCTTTTTGCAACATTTTTCTTTTGCAACTATATTCCAAACAGTCTGAATTTTTACAATAATGAGTACTGTTCTGTTTGCTGTCTACTTGAATGTAAAAGCTAATATCTGACTTTTCAGAAGCAGAGTGTTTGGTAAGTGTATCTTTTGAATTTCATGCAAAACTGTGTAAATAAATTGACTTGCCTTGTATTCAGGTTTGGTAGACACAATCTTAATTATTATAGTTTGCTTGAAGACCAATAAAAAATACCCCCTGAAGAATAAGTTATTTATGAAATTCTTTCAAAGAAGGAGAAGAGACTGCAGACATCTTTATTGATTGCTTATTCTTTCCACGGCAAAAGAAAAGAAATACAGTGAATGCAAAAAGTATCCGATACATTTCAAAACATTTATTTTAACTCTTAAATTCATATAAAAAATTCATATGTTAGATCAAGGGGAATAACTTATGATCAGAGTTACTTACCTTACACATTTAGGTAAATTAAAAAGATTTTTAAAAAAATTCAATTCATGGAAGAGTTTAAAATTGAATTTAAAGTTCTATTCATTGAAGAGTTCCACTGTGTTTAGGAACAGTTTCACACAGTTCATGAATTTAAGAGTTAACATACTAATCCTCATCAGCTGTTATAAGTCCACTGCTGGACAAAGGCCTTTCCCATCTCCTTCCACCTTCAAAATTGGTAGAATAAAGATTTCTGATTTTTGTATGGCTTCTCTACTCTCACGTTCATATTTTAGGCAGGATTTGTGTTTAAAATACGAACATGAGAGTAGAGAAGCCAACAAAGTATAGGACTAAAAGACTCCTGCCTACCATGAGATCTTCGTTAGCTCAGTCGGTAGAGCAGAACCTGCATATACGGTTGCTTCCAGAATGGACACGGGTTTGATCTCCGTACAGAGTTTGTTTCTTTATTCACATTTACGATTCAGGCCGCTCATTTAGCAGTTGCTCACACCGGCGCCGGGCAAATATAGGTTATCAACTAATAAATATCATTATAATTATCATATTCTGTCGGATATAAAATTATCCATCATTTGATTTCATACTGTTGTCATAGATAATCACATTATATTCGTGCCTGATTTTTGTATAATGTTTCAATCTTGTTGCAATATTTTTTTATTTTCGTATTTTTTAATCTTTTGTTCAAATTTTGTCAACATTTTAAAATGTATCTTTTTGAAATCCCAGTAATTCACTTAAAATCATCACCAAATAATAACTGTTTATTTTTTCCGTATAAGAGAACACACATTATCAAACTTATCACTTTTCAAGAAATTTTGGAAACCAGCCGAATCAAGACAGATCTTATTTTGCAAAAAAAAAATGTATATGTCTTTGAAAGTTAAACGTCTTATGCCATAATTTGAAGCATCATTAACCGTTATAAGCACACTGCAGGACAAAGGCCTTTCCCATCTCCTTCCACTGTGAAAATTGATAGAATTTAGACTAAAGATTTCTGATTTTTGTATATAACTTTTCAATCTTGTTGCAATATTTTTTTATTTTCGTATTTTTTAATCTTTGGTCCAATTTCTGTCTATTTTGAAGCTGTGTAAGGATGTTAAAATGAATCTTTTGAAATGTATTGGATACTTTTTGAACTCACAGTAATTCACTTAAAATCATCACCAAATAATAACTGTTTATTTTTCCGCATAAGAGAACACACATTATCAAACTTATCACTTTTCAAGAAATTTAGGAAACCAGCCGAATAAGGTTCTCACTCCCCCCAAAAAATGTTTGAAAGTTGAACGGCTTATGGCATTCTTTGAAAGAGTTACAATTTGATGGAAAAACAAAAGAATTACTTTGATATCTGAGATGAACATAAAAAGGGAGGAATGTATGTGTCACTTCTGTGATGTTGGGCAGGAAAAGAAACAGCTGTTTTGAAAACAGGTTCCTTCCATTTTTACACTGCTTATTCTAGTCTTTTTCATAAAAATCCCCAAGTGCATGCATGCGTATAAACAAGATTCAGAAGTCACTGTTGCTGCCGAGAATCATTTTCACTAAAGATCTTCAGTTGCCCGGGTCTTTCTGGTCAGATCTGGGTTTCGGGGTTATGGCTCCACTTAGCTTAAATATTCAGATCTTTCTTTACTCACCTTCATTCACAATTTTGAGGGTTTGGTTTTCCTCATTTTTTGTATAATCTGCCAATTCTAAACTTTCACTATCTCCGTCCAGTGTTGCCAATTTAGTGCGTTTTGTGCTAGATTTAGCATGCTTCTTGTTCTGGCATTGCAAAAAGCGCTAAATTAGCACGTTTTCGCCTAAAACATTTTGGCCGTTTTGGGCCATTTTCTGTTTCGACTATTTTTAGCGTCTTTTTTGTGGTTTTTGGACATTTTTTGCAATTTAAAAAAAAATTTAGCACTTTTTTAAACGCTTTTTGGCAGTCAAACTAGCGTGAAAATATATTTGGAGTTGGCAACACTGTCTCTGTCAGAGGCATAGCTGAGGAAAGGGGCCCACCAAGCCCGTCGACAGGGTACAGCGAAAAGGGGAGGGGATACATTAAGTTCGGGGGGGGGGGGCAAGTAGAAGTGCTCAGTGTTGGTAAAAAAGCACTAAACTTTTTTTTTAAATAGCCAAAAGCAGCCAAAAACACACCAAAAAGATACTAAAAAATGGAGAAAAAAAATGGCCAAAATGGTTAGCTAATTTAGCTCTTTTTGGGGGGTTCAATTTGCAATGTAAGTTTATTCATTAGTGATCAATAACTTCCAATTGAAATGATATTTGACCATTAAATGAATTTTCTTACAAAGTTTTTTATTCATATCGCAGAAGAGTTCCATTATTTTTTAATTCTATTAATTGAAGAGTTTCACTGTCGATTATAAGCGTTTCACTGTCGATTACAAGCCGTTCATGAATTTAAGAGTTAAGGAGATATCGTCTTGTGTTGGATATTTAGGTGGCCATGGGCGGAGGTCGCAGACTTGACCCCCACAGGTGTTGAAAGTTAAACAGAATATCGACAGAAAAAAACCCCAAAACTAGAAGGTGTCCAGAACCGGAAACAGATACAACAGGTGTTCAAAAGTCAGAAACAGGATATTGACTGAACTCCGACCTATCAGTGGTGGGCTGGAAAATCAATGTGGGTTCGAATCCCATAAAAGCCAGAGAAATACAGGATGCCCTCAGAGAGGCAGACAACAGCTGGGCCTGGGAGCACGGGGCCAGTTCCCCTGTTGGGTACAGTCTGTCGGCTCTCATTGTCTCTCTCCCTCTCTTCATTCTCCACCACGACACAAAATATCTTATGAAATAAAAATATATCCTCATATTTTTATAAACAAGTTTCAAATTCAGGATTTTCCTCCCGCGGACCAAGACGGCTATACAACACTTGATCTAAACCTAATGTTAAAAGTTTAATACACTTCTTAAATATTTATGACTTGTGAAGAAAAAGTGGCAGTTTATCATATCTCCAATTCGATCTGATCAACATTGAGTAGCACAGTAAATGATAAAGAAAAACACATTGCTTGAATTTGTTGCGGTCATGGAATTTAAATACTCTGGTTCCTAAAAGTACATTCGGATTTTATGAATTTGTGATATGATGCATTCCTAATCAGGGTGTTAGCCAGGAATTTGATAGGATTAGGAAGTTTTCCGAGGTCAGCATTTAAAGAAAAGAGCCATAATTTGGCCAAAAATGGCCAAAAAGATACTAAAAACAGTCAAAACATGCCAACATGGACAAAAAGATGGTCAAAAGATGCCGAAATGATCAAAACAGAGCTCAGCTTAATTGGGAAATTGGAATTAGGTTTCTTTTGGGAATTAGCCATAGCAAATGTACCAAAAGTGTAAGCCAAAATGTACCAAATAGTCTATAAAAGTACCAAATAAAGAAAATCTATTTGCTAATAAAATTAAAAGAAATTAATCAAACTTAACTCAAATATTAAAAATATTCTTCATTTTCATTTGAATAAAGTTTTTCTTTTATCTTGTACTGTTGAAAAAGACTTGAAATGAAATTTGCAAAAAAAAAACCAAATTTTCCAAATGTAAAACCGTTTGAATTTGGTACCAAAGTACCAAAAGTAGCAGCCCTGAGCATAATTCAAAACTTTCTCCTTAATAAATTATCATGGTGCAACTTTCGTAAGTAGAAAACCAAATGATAACATTTCTTAGAAAGATTGTAAAAAAGGAAATATAATTTATTAAAAAAAAAAATGTAATGTGAGTTTCTGCATCTCAGACACAGGCTCTTGTGTCGTGCGACACATGTGGCAATGATTTTTGTCTCTATTTCTCAAAGGATCCATTGAAACCATATCATTGTTTGTAGCAATTGTGGATTTTCACAGGGCTGGGGTGTTAGCCCTGTGCCCAAGACCATAGTGCTCCCACTATTTATCCATAGCTGGGGGCAGAATTGGATTCATGCCATTCCCAAGGGCATTAGTGCAAAGTGAATGCCCAGCCAGAGTTTGAACTTGAGGCCAATTCCATTCTCCATGCCCTCATGTTACCCATTATATTTCATACACAGTCACTTTTAAATTATAAGTAACAGCATTACCACCATAAAGTCCAACACCGAATCACCAAAAATTGTTTTACTGCGGACAAAGTCTCTTTTTTTTCCACCTTAAAATATAACAAAGTAGCTCCATACTTACACACAGCTTTTCGTAATCTCAACAATTCATCTCTATTTTATATTTACTTTGCTCAATAGACCTTTATAAATAACCTCAGTTCTTTTCGTTCATATTAAAGAAAGAGTTCCCAAGAAAGTTCAAATTCTTATCAAGAGCCAGAAAGGGCTTTAGTCAATTACTCAATTGATATGGTTCAGATGATATCTATTATAAAAGGTGTGGTTTAAACTTTGCTGCTGCTGCTGCAAAGTTTAAACCACACCTTTTATAATAGATATCAAACCACACCTTTTATAATAGATATCATCTGAACCATATCAATTGAGTAATTGACTAAAGCCCTTTCTGGCGGCAGCAGCAGCAGCAGCAGCAGCATCTACATTTAAAATTTATCAGATTCATCAATATCCAATTTATGACCATCTACCACAGTTGATGGATCTATTATAATACAATCCATTGTCTCTGCAAGCAACGTGTTCTATCAAGTATTTCATTGTCTCTTCTTTCTTTTCACATGATTCATTCTATTGACTTCGAGATATTATCATTCTGAGCAAATAATGGAGTCTTATGCATTAGTGTGTTTCCTATGAACAAACAGTAAATAATAACTTCATTCAAACTGCTTCTAACATGAATTCACAAGTTTAATTCAAATTTCCAATTATTTTACAATACTTTCCAAATTCAAATGGTTCTTCAGACGATTGAATTCCTTGTTGTTTGTGCAAATTGCCAAAGATAGATGTTTTATACAAAGTACTATTTTTTAAATGAATTTGGAGAGATGCTTTCTATAGTTTTGAGAAGGGTCATTAATATTCAAATGGTTCTTTTCTATAGTTTTGAGAAGGGTCATTAATATTCAAATGGTTCTTTGGACGACTGAACTCCTTCTTGTTTGTGTTGTAAACATGACATTTTGGACAACCCATTCAGGTATAAAATCAGAGTGTGATGGGGTAAACAGAAGTTTTTCTATTTTTAATTTTTTTTTTAAAGGGGGAACCCTTATAACACAATGCCTGGGTGTTTCTGTTTACCCTATCACAATCGGATTTTACACCTAGCCGAAGAATGGATCGGCCGAAACGTTGTGTCTACAACACAAACAACAAGAAGGAGTTCAATCGTCCAAAGAACCATTTAAACGTTATTTGAATATTAATGACCCTTCTCAAAACCATAGAAAGTATCTTGACAATTGCAATAAGTTTATAAATTTCTCACTTATCAGAGATTGTTGATGCTTGTAGTTGTAATCAAAAACATAAATTCAACCTTAAAGCAATGATATTCATCCTAGAATAAACAGCAAATCAATACACATTCTCAGGGCCTCTGAGAGAGGGGGGTGCAGCTGTGGCATTACACTGGGGCCCGGAGGGCAAAGGGGGAGCCTGTAAGTTTCTTGGGTAGAGCTGTGTTTCCTGGGTGTTTCTGCTTACCCCATCACACTTAGATTTTACACCTGAAGAAGCCCCAAGAATGGATCGGCCCAAACGTTGTGTTTACAACACAAACAACAAGAAGGAGTTCAATCGTCCAAAGAACCATTTAAATATTAATGCCCCTTCTAAAAACTATAGAAAACATCTACCTTTGGGAAGTTGCAAAATTTTCTAATTTAAAATTTATTTTAATTTTTATTTATCCATTATCAACTATTATTATTACGTGTGTGCAAAAATCTCCAGCAAAAAACGTTTTTCAAATCTGTATTCAATCTCTAGTTTTCAGAACAAAAGAGCGCCGGGAACTTTTGCACACATTTTTTTAGAAACTCATAAACTATGTTGTAATCAAATTCCAAGATTGTATTTTTATCTTTCTGGTATATTTAGGGTAATGTGATAAGTGAGACGAAAATTTTGACTGATATACATCAACGATTTCACCAGCAACTTTTTGGTCATTTTCTGGCATAAATTTCAAAAGTTTACATTACAAATGCATTCTTCACAATGCAGTTACGAGTTATATCTCAAACCCAGACAGTTTGAGCAATTTCCAAGTCCTGCATAAGATCAGCTGTCAAGGAAATATTGGCAGACTATATTTTACTGATTCTCTGGTTCAGCAATCAGATCCTGCAGTGAGCAAATATTCCACTGGCCTTGAGGTGAGGCTGATGTATGACCTGAGAACTTATCTGAAGCCAGAATATCCGATTCGGATAAACTATCGCTGTCTGATTCAAAAAGAAAAGACATGTCTGGTTAGTCGCTTAATAGAAACCGTCATGTAACCGACATCTTTTGGCAGCATGCCGCGTTGGGGGTGATCAGTTAAAATAATTTGAAAAAGTGGTGATCAATGAATGAGTTACTTCTCTCACATTTTTGGGGGGAGTGATCATTAAAAAAAGTCTGAATTTTCAAAAATCAAGCAGACACAAACTAAGGGATCAATTTAGCATAAACTTACATTGCAAATTGAACCCCTCACTAAAACCTATCTTTAGGAGGGATTTAAAAAAACAAAAATACGTTTTTTTATAATCTTAAACTTAATTAATTTACATTGCAAATTGGATCTCCCTCTAAAAACATATTTACGATAAAAATTTTCCAAAAAACAACCAAAATGTTTTTTTCTAGACATAAGGAGTAAATGTTAAAATTTTCAGCCCTCTAGCTCCATTGATATGGCCTGTACACGTGACACATAGATAGATAGAAAGCCAGCAAGACCCACTTAAAAACTGACTATTGACTGTTTTCATGCCAGTTTTGGTTGAGTTTCTAATAAAGTAGCTAGTCACGGGACTGGAACCGCATCCAGAACAATCTATGGGGTGGGCTTTTGAAAAATAAAAATGTTTTTTCTAGACATAAAAAGGAGTAAATGTTAAGATTTTCAGCCCTCTAGCTCCATTGGTGTGGCCTGTATGCGTGACCATACATAGATAGCCAGCCAGACTGACTTAAAAATTGAAGAAACCAGTTCTGGTTGATGGTTTCTTATATGCATGTGCATTATGTTGGGTAGCGTGTGAGAAAGTGAGCTATGATATGTCATTTAGAAAGTTTAGCATTGACAGAAAGTCATGCATCAACGTGAACCTTTTGACAGATTGTGGTAAGAGACCAGGGCCACAGACTAGCGAAGAAAGATATCATTTATTACCAGTAAAAATAGCTGCAATCAATGAATGGCCCTAACCTTACCCCTAACACTAAATTGTTTAATTAATCACCACAGACCTCTGTATAAGAGACTTTTTTAAAAATTACATTCCCTTTTTGTAAAGAGAAGCAACTTGAAGTGAAACAAAGATATCATTTATTGCCAGTAAAAATTGCTCTGATCAATGAATAACCGGAACTTTACCCCTAACCCTAAACCTAAATTAGAAACTGTCAACCAAAACTGTCAACATATTTTTCTTCAGTTTTCAAGTTGGTCTGGCTGGCTGGCTATGTATGTATGTATCACACATACAGGCCACACCAATGGAGCTAGAGGGCTGAAAATTTGAACATTTACTCCTTATTGAGTCTAAAAACGTTTTTTGTGTTTTTTGAAAATTCCCTCCCAAAATAGCTTTTTAGTGGGGGTGTTCAATTTGCAATGTAAGTTTATGCTAAATTGATCATTTAGTTTGTGTCCAGCAGTATTCATGCTTGTTTTTTTAAAATTCATATATTTTTAGTGATCACTGCCCAACAACTCATTCATTGATCACCCACTTTTCCAATTTTTTAATTGATCCCCCTCAACAGATGTTGGTTATGTGATGGTTTCTATTGTGTGACTACACAGACCTGTTATGTAATTAATCCCCACAAGCCTCTTATATAAAAGCTTTTTCAAATTACATTCTTTTTGCTTCCCTTTGCTTCTTGTTGCTTCTTGTATTTTACAGGGACCGATATTTGACTAGATTGAATATGAATAACTTGGCTCTGCAAATGGAGATTGGGAAAGGGTTTTCCACGTCTTTTCAGGTCGGCGGGGCCTGAAATCGTGAATAGCCCTAATGTTTGCACAATAGAGTTTTAAGGTAAAGTAGAGCTCTTTCAAATACTTAACCCACAAAGTAAAGGAAACTGACTTCATTTCAGCAGGCCAATCGTTAAAGGGGGGCCTGGGGCCTCCTGGAAATCACTTGGCCCCCCCGGTGAATGTGATGTGAATAATGTTTGTGCTAATTTTTACAACATAAACCATTTTTACGACACATCTCCAGTGCTTGAAACTGCTTCACATTCTTTCATCAAACACTCGGCCATTTTTTTTTTTTTGGCAGAGCAAATTAGCTCAGGCATGCTTAAACATTTTGGCCATTTCTTGGCATGTTTTTGACCATTTTTAGTATCTTTTCTGGTGATTTTTGGCTATTTTTAAAACATTTAGCGCTTTTTTAGCAACATAGTACTCCTACTCGCAGCTCTCCAGACTTAATGGATGGCCCACACTACTCGCTGTACCCTGGCGACGGGTCTGACTTTCAGGCAGCTGATTTTTATGATTGGTCATTATTTTCCTAGTTCCATCTGCTACCTGCCCTAACAGCTTCAACCGTCACGGCTATTAACTATAAAACAACTAACTAATGTCTACTATTAACTCTGAGTACTATGACCACCAAGTTAGTGTATATGTATCAGTCACTGAATATTAAAAATCTGTTATACTTTCCTTGTTTAAAAGGTTAGTAAGAAGAGATAAACACGTAAACATTTATCATTAATATACATTTGAATGCTGTCATTGTTTTTTAGAACAAAACAAAAAAAATACTTCATAACATTAATGGAAAATATTTAAATTTAAAATTTAACTGTACTTTTACAGAGCAAGTTATTTTAAATGTAAATTGTTTTAAAAGGAAAACGTCAAGCTAAATATTTCAATGAAATTTACTTAAAAGCTATGATTTTCCATCTGGTTTATTTTCCTCAAAAGCTGCTGGAATAATTTTAAAGTGTATCAACAGGTCTGGTTAGTCACTCAATAGAAACCGTCATATGACCAACATCTTTTGGCAGCATGCTGTGCTGGGGGTGGGGGGTGGGGGGTGATCAATTAAAAAATTGGAAAAATGAATGAGTCACTTCTCTCACATTTTTTGGGGCAGTGATCACTAGAAAAAGAGTCTGAATTTTCAAAAATCAAGCGGACACAAACTAAGGGATCAATTTAACATAAACTTACACTGCAAATTGAACCCCCCATTAAAAACCTATCTTTAGGAGGGATTTTTAAAAAAAAAACAACCTTTTGTAGGATCGCTAAAATTGAACTTTTTGTAGGATCACTAAAAAGTCTGATTTTTAAAAAAAAATAAATGTGAATGCTGACGGACACAAACCGAGGGATCAATTTAGCATAAACTTACACTGCAAATTGAACCCCCCACAAAACACCTACCTTTAGGAGGGATTTAAAAAAAAAAACCAAAAACCTTTTTTATAATCTTATAAGGAGTAAATGTTTAAATTTTCAGCCCTCTAGCTCCATTGGTGTGGTATGTACGCATCATACATCCAAATGTTTAAAAGACAAGTGTGAACACTGCCGGACACAAACCGAGGGATCAATTTAGCATAAACTTAGATTGTAAATTGAACCACCCACTGAAATCTTATTTAGGAGAGGAATTTTCCAAAAAATGAACAAACTGTTTTTTTTTACACAAGGAGTAGATGTTTAAATGTTTATCCCTCTACCTCCATTGGTGTGTCCTGTACACTTGACATACAGTCAGCCAGGCAGAATCACTTAAAAACTGAAGAAACCTATGTTGACAGTTTTGGTTGATGGTTTCTAATATTGATACACTAAAGAATATTACAGAATGGTCTTATAAACTGCAGTTAAATTTTAAAAGCATATATCATATAGAATTCATAGCATTCATTTTTATATTTTGATCTTAAATTTATACAGTGTATTTAATTTAATTTTCTAGTAGGCTGCGTGCTTAATGGAGAAGCAAATCTTACATTTTTAAAGAATCAGAATACAAATAAGATCATCAACAATGTTTTCCTCTAGGGCAATCAATATGGTGTTGAAAGTTATAAAATATTAAAGAAATCTCTACATTTATATTGTAGGATTATCTGTCAGAGAAATCTGTTACTGATGTTTAATGTTTATCAATCTATGATAGTGTTTAACCAATATCTTTTTTTTACATTCATAGATATATAAATATCATGTGCCAAAGGAAAATTTAATCAAATTAAAAAGACATATATATATATATATGATGTTTTGTGTGTTTTCCTATGAATTTTATGAATAAAAATTCCTCCTGTTCTTGGCATATGTCAAAAGAGATTAATCATTTTAAATAAAATCTAGTAACAACAAAATCATGAATTTAAATGAAAATTTCCTTTTGTAATAAGCACACATCATTTCATTCCAGAAAAAATAACATTCACTGGCCATCTAATACGGACATCTCTTTGCAGAGAGAAACTTGGAGAAATGTTATTGTATTATTTATGAATAACTAATTTAATATAATGTTTAATGTAACTTAATACAATGTTTACAAGGAAAACATATGTGCATATATA
>VCCN01004649.1:5205973-5219048 GCA_006491835.1 Architeuthis dux
TAAGAATGTAAGAATATCAATATGAGTATATGCATCAATTTAGAATTCATCAATATTCTTTCATCAAATAATTCTGGATGAAATGAAAAAAAATATAAGAAAATTATAAATGAAGTAATATTCTTGTGGGCTATTTTAAATTTCATTTTTCTGTGAATATATACACCAATTACAAAGGAAGAAAATTGAAGAAAAAAAAAAGAATGAAAAATATTATTCTGATAACAACCAGAAGGCATTATTTTAGTTTGGTCGCAGAAAAGAATATTTAAATAAGGTAAGCTTATGGCAATTAAATGAAGCTCACTTTCTATTTACAAAAAAAAGCTAGAAAAAAAGTCTATCAGCAAAACTTATTTTTCCCATTTTGCAATTCAATTCTTTTTACCCACCCTCATGTACATACGAGCACCTATCTACTTACCTATGCAATGCATTTAAATATATATGTGTATGTGTTTTTTTACTATACAGAAATATACTTAGTAGGTGTATGTGGTTCTTATACAAATATATCAATCATTTTGTTTCATTGACTTTTCCGACATTCCCAGCCAGAAACTCATTTTGTCTTGGTAATCCCAAGGCAGACAAAAAAGTAATGAGAAATGGCTTCAAAAGCAACTCAAAGTCGAACTGTCTCAGTCAAAATGTGTAACTTTAGTTAAAAGTATCTTATTATCCTATTAGTATTTTAACAAGAGTCTTGTGCCTTTGATGAAAGGTTATTTGTTTTTTTAAATAGTTTTGTGACATTGGTGAAAGGTTCCCTTTTTTTAACTAGAGTCTTGCAACTTTGAAAGGTTCTTTTTTTTAAAATAGAGTCTTGCGACTTTGATGAAAGGGTCTTTTGTTTTTAAATAGAGTCTTGCGACTTTAATAAAAGGTTATTTTTTTTAAATAGAGTCTTGCAACTTTGGTGAAAGCTTATTTTTTATTTAAATAGAGTCTTGCAACTTTGGTGAAAGGGTCTTTTGTTTTTAAATAGAGACTTGCAACTTTGATGAAAAGTTTTTTTTTTAAATAGAGTCTTGCGACATTGGTGAAAGGTTCCTTTTTTAACTAGAGTTTTGCAACTTTGAAAGGTTCTTTTTTTTTAAATAGAGTCTTGCGATTTTGATGAAAGGTTATTTTCTTTTTAACAAGAGTCTTGCGACTTTGATAAAAGGTTATTTTTTATTTTAAATAGAGTCTTGCGACTTTGGTGAAAGACCAGGTGGCTCCTGTTTGGGGGATTCTTATTTCAATGCAGGGGATGCAGTTGGCATATTCTAGGCCCCAGCCGACAGGGCCGACAAAGTTAATGGGCCATGAAATCACCGAAAATGTTCTGTTCTCCTGTTTCCAAGGATGGCCAGTTAATGAGTCAAGTGTTAGTTACTATGTATTAAAATTAGTAATTACTAGTATTGTATAATTAGGAATCAGTCTGTCAAGCCTTAATGTGACTTAGTTTTGAGCCAAGGAACTCTTCACACCGAAATACCAAACTGACCCGCAAGTTAAGAATCACTGGTCTAGAATTTAGAAAGATATTCGATATGGTGACGTTCTGCCTTAAGTATTTGTATATGAGTAGAATCTCATTCGTTGTTTAATCTCATTCAAAATGTTTAACTTTAGTTAAAAGTATCAGTGACAAGTAATATATAAGTAATTCAAAGTATGTCTCTTGAGTCAATTGGCTTAGAGAGACATGGATATGAAAGATAATCCTCTAGAATGAAATTAAATACATATCTGTCAGGATAGGTCATATAATATCAAAAGGCAGTAGTTATCTTGAACATCACTCCCCTGATATCTATAATTATAGACACACACATTAAGCGTATTGTACAACTAGGAATTAATCAGTCAAGCCATTTGGAGCTAGAGGGCTGAAAATTTAAACATTTACCGCTTTTGTCTAGGAAAAACTTATTTTTAAAAAGATTTCCCCCTAATAGGTTTTTAGTGGGGGATCAATCTTCAGTGTAAGTTTATGCTGAATTGGTCACTTAGTTTGTGTTTGGCAGCATTCATGCTTTTAAAAAAAAAATTTGGACTTTTTTAGTGATCACTGCCCAACAAAAGGCGATAGAAGTAACTTTTTTCTAACTTTTTAATTGATCACACCCAACATAGCTTATATGGGTGGGTGGTGGCGATTCATAATTTCCCTTGGAATGTTTTTTTTTTTTTATTGTGTCACACTTTTCAATGAGTGCACAGATACTATACTTTGATCCTTGGCAGAAATGCCAGGGTGCCACACTTTGATCCATTATTATTATTATCAATTTTGTAATTGATCACCCCCAACACAGCATGCTGCTAAAAGACATTGGTCATGTAACAGTTTCTATTGAGTTACTAACTAGACATATTTTTTTTCTATAGTTAAAGGTCATTAATATTCAAATGGTTCTTCAGATGATTGAACTCCTACTTTCGGCCAATCCATTCTTCAGCCTTCTTCAGGTGTAAAATCTGGATGTGATGGGTTAAACAGAAGTTATGTTCAAAGGGGATAACTATTATAGCACAGGGCCTGGGTGCTTCTGTGTCTTTGTCTTGTCGGGTTTAGGTCTGTCTGGATTTTACACCTGAAGAAGGCCAAAGAATGGATCGGCTGAAACGGTGTGTTTACAATACAAACAACGAGAAGGAGTCCAATCGTCCGAAGAATCGTTTGAAGACCTATTTTTGTTTATGAACATTTTAAAATTAATGGTTTCAGGTATGATACTCAATAACTTGGACAATTCTAATCGATGCTGTTTAAATTCTGAAATTATTGCTGCAAAAACACACAAAGATAAATGCGAGGTGTGGGTATTGAATAATGAGACTGGGCTTATGTAAGTCAAACAACAGTGGCATGTCCGAATCACATGATATACATTGACCAATACACAAGCAGAAACAACCCCTGAAAATTTCAATCGGTTCACATCTTCAGTTCGCTGTTATGTATTGCTTGAGGTAGGCATGTTTTTCTGATGTGTCATAAAAATGCTCAGTTCAAAATCGTAGCAATGCATCAATTTGATAAGAATAGTACCAATAGCCAATACTAAATATATACAGTTGTATAATCTTATATCCACATATAGAAAATGCAATGAGTATCCATATATGTAAGGTTGTTATAATGACAGATATTAACAGATTAAAAATGCAAACAAAAGACGTACTCACACAGATCTAATTTATTCTCATATTTACAATGACCATGGTCAACGACACACACGTCTTCTCCAATCTCCTACAACCAATATGGCTTCCCCTGTAAACAGTGGTGCCTTACCGGAAGTTGATAAGCACTCTCCTGCCTAAAGAGAACAACTCAAAATACATACTTTATATATATATATTTTTTAGAGGGGGGTTCAATTTTCAAATTGGTCCCTTAGTTTGTGTCCGGCAGCGTTCATGCTTGTTTTTAGTGCCCAACAAAAGGCTAGAGAAGTAAACTTATTCATTGATCACCCCTTTTTCTAACTTTTTAATTGATCACCCCCAACAGAGCATATATGTGTGATGGCGATTCATAATTTTCCTTGGAATGCTATTTTAAAAATTTTTTATTGTGTAACACTTTTCAATGAGTGCACAGATACTCTACTTTGATCCTCGACAGAAGTGCCAGGTGGCAACACTTTGATCCTTAGCAGAGCGCACAGATAATCTGATTGTATGCTGAAGTGCTGATCTACATGTAAATAATCCCATCATTCTTTACAGGTACTATGCTAGTAAATATTTATTACACACAAACCTGAATTAAATATCTAAGGCCAATGTCACATCATTAAAGGAGATCATGATATGGATTTTAATATTCCATGCAAACTCCTAATATATTAGTACATTGATAATATTATAAATATTTAAAAGAACTTTAATTTTTACTTTCCATTTATAGAATAGATTATAAAAAGACAAAAATATTTAAATGATTAATCTTGGAGAAATTAATGAATATATTAAATAATGAATCAATTCGTAATCGGAAAATATTAAAAATGATAGAAATTTATTTAAATTTTTAAAGTTTATTACACAAACTCATGTAACTTTTTTATCTTTTCATTAAAGAATTCTGATTTATTTTTATACAGTCTCTGTTTAGAAGGCACAGTAGAATTAATGATGCTGAAGAAAATTAATATAAATAGTTTTAATCAACAAAAATGCTATAAATTTTGCATCAATCTAATACTATTAAAACTGATTTATTTCAAGCAAAACTTCTGGAATTAACTCTAAGGCACCAGAACTACTTTTTTATTCAAAATTATTTAGTGTTTTTTATCTGATAAAATCTAAATGTTTATAGAATTAGCAATGCAATCTTCTTATAAAGTCAGCTAAGATTTGTCAGTCTAAGAATGCATAACTGTGATACAAGGGCCATGATTTATTCTTTGCTTCAAATATTAATGAGACTCAATCATATGAATACAGTTCTGGTTAGTGACTTAATAGAAACAGACACGTGTCTTTTGGTAGCATGCTGTGATGAGGGTGATCAATTAAAAAATTGGAAAAACGGGGTGACTAATGTAAGGTTGGTATAATGACAGATATTAACAGATTCAAAATGCAAACAAAAGACGTACTTACACAGATCCTTTATTCATACATATTTACAATGACCGCGGTCAACGACACACGTGTTTCTGCTCTGATCTCCTAAAAACAATATGGCTGCTCGTTCACCAGAACGTAAAACAGCACCCCCTTACCGGAAGTCGATAAGCACTCTCCTGTCTAAGGGGGATAACTCAAGATACTTACTTACAATTAATAAATAAGTTACTTCTCTAGCCTTTTGTTGGGCAGTGATCACTAAAATTTTGAATTTTCAAAAAACAAGCATGAATGCTACCGGATACAAACTAAGGGATAAATTTATCAAAAGCTTACATTGTAAATTCAACCCCCCACTAAAAAACAATTTAGAGGGGTCATTTTTAAAAAACAACATTTTTTTTTTTTTCTGGACATAAGGAATTTAAATTTTCGGCCCTCCAGCTGGTATGGCCTGTACATGCGATACATACATAGCCAGCCAGACCAGCTTAAAAACTGAAGAAACCTATGTTGTAACTATAACTATAATGTTTTTGAGTAATTCCATAATTTTTTTCCTCTACTTGATCTGGAAAAAAAATATGCCAATAATTTAAATATTTGAATCTAATTTGTTTGAGGTGTATTTCATATTGAGTTATTAAACAACAATTGTTTTGTGTCATATCTGTGATTTGTTTATTTGCTGTAAAGTAAAACAGCTGGGTAAATGTCCTCTGTGTGCTAATGCCATAATTTTTGCCGGGGTGGTATTCTCCCCACCCTAGTTTTGCCAATGAAACACCCCCCCCCCAACCAGTTTAGGAGGATGTTAAAACCTTTTCGCTGCTATTTCGTTTGAGCCACGAGAAAATCCTTTCAGTTTTGTCTTTGTATTTACAGAAAGTTATCACAATTAAAAAGTTAAATATAGAAATAATCTATTATTTCCCCAAGAATTCTTCAAATAACATAATATTCAATCAATCGGCCATGTTTCGAAACGGGTGACTTACATTTTCGGTGATTTCAACCATTGGCTATTTCTGCTACGGAGGACCAATCACGTAAAAATCTGTTTTTTTCTTTAGAAACTTGTTTCTTGTTTGCAAAGATTGTTTTTTAATAATTTTAATAATACAAAGACCGATCGTGTAACTGTTTTTTTTAGATTTAAAAAAAATAATTTTAATAATACAAACACCAATCGCGTAAATTTTAGTTTTCCTTCTGTTTTTTTCTTTAGAAACTGGTTTCTTGTTTGCAAAGATTTTTTTTGTAAAAATTATTTTTTAAAAATCTTAAAAAAATAAAATTTACGTGATTGGTCTTTGTATTATTAAAATTATTAAAAAAAATCTTTGCAAACAAGAAACAAGTTTCTAAAGAAAAAGCAGATTTTTACGCGATTGGTCCTCCATAGCAGAAATAGCCAGTGGTTAAAATCACTGAAAATGTAACTGTCACCTGTTTCAAAACATGGCCAATCAATCAATATAAATAAACTTCATAGCTTAAAGAGATAAACAATTGATAAAACTCAAAAATCATTTGTTACCATTCAAAATATCTCTAAAATGCTTATTTCATTTGAATGATTAAACTTTTTTGCTATTTCTTCCCGGTCTTATCTTGAGGTCAGATTAGTTAAAATCCTGTTTGTGATAATCTGTGCGTTTTATGAAATTTAAACCTGTTTGCCTGCTAGGATGGATCTGTTAGGCTGGCAGAAACAGGTTAAACCCAAATTAAAAGAAATACCTCATATCTGTTAGCAATTAAGACTAATCTTACTCAATAAAAACAAAAGTAGATGATCCATTGTTACATGGGCAACCTACTTAAAATAACGCAATATGGGCGCTTTGGAGTTTTTCTGTTGCAGAATAATATAATAAGTGTGTGTCGAATGGCAGTTGTTCGTGGCAATATGTTCTCCATAATGACAGAGTTGTCCGTTAAAAAAACCTTTTTTTTAAAAAAACTTGAAAAAAGAATTTCTTTTTTTTAAACTTAAAATAATTAAAAAATGCATGTATTGTAAATGTCAAAGAAGACCTAAGCCTGTTGAGTCGTCAATTCAAAACGCCATTCTTTATTCAAGAAAATATATTTTATTTTTATTAGTTGAGAACCTATATTTGCCCGGCACCGGGGTGAAATGTAAACAAAATTAAAGACTTGATATGAAATAACTTAACTTCAAAAATATAATTAGAATTAAAATGTCTTGCTACATAATTTTAAGTTTAAATTCAATACCTGTCAGATCATGGAGCACTTTAACATCCTACCCTCTAAAGCTGTCTAAGGGGGAGAATGTTTAATTGTAAACCAATATAAGGTGTTCAATAACAATAAAGGTATTGGGGTATTCAATACAAGGGTAGTTAAATAGCAATTTGAATTCTTTATAAGAAAACGAATAATCACAAGATATAAAGATTTGCATGCAGGGCCTATGAGAGGGGTTGCATTGTACCCGTGGGACCCTGTAGCCATAGGGGGCCTGTACTGGATAAAAACAGGATGACTAATGGAGAAGGGAAGGGGTTCTGAGAGAAACTTTGTACCACCCTGATAAAATTCTTCTCATAGGCCTTGTGTGTGTGTGTATTTATACATGCATACATGTGTATATGACTCATTTCCAGACGCATTTGAACCTTTTAATGCTGATTGAAAAAGTTCTGAGTAATGACATTTATGGTTGGCTCTTAGCATTGCATAAACTCTGAAATCAGGTTATGAGTTCTCCCTAAAACTTGCATAATTATTACTAATGGCACTTTAGTTAGAAAACATTTGGAGAAAGTTTGTTTCTTGGTTGTGAGCTTCTGATTGGGTTTATACACAAGCTTTTATTTTCAAGTGCACCAGACATAGTTTAGTTTCTAACCAGCTGTAATGAAATACAGGAGGGAGGTAGAGAAGAATGACATTTTGGGGTGATAGTATTGGCACTTGCCCCAAAACGCCACATCAGGTTCGGGGCTAGAAAATAGGTCAGATGGCTGACCAAGGGAACAAAGTGAATGCGTTCGACCAATCAGAGTATTTTTAAGGGTGCGCCATGATTTTAAATCGGGTGTCAGTTAGTCAGTTGGGCACACAGCAGCGACAGGTCAACAGCTAGGGGTTTCACTCCTCACCTGTTGGGTGCGGGAAAGAATACGGCCTGATCTGAACTGCTATCATCACCCTACTGGTCACTCTTTCAGTAAAGCAACTAGGAACAGAACTGAACTTGCTAGATTTTCAGAAAAACAGAATTCAATACCCTGATTGATCCATGAACCGGCCCTGCAAAAAGCTTATCAATGGAAATAAAAGGAACCCAGTTTTTCCTTGAAATTACTGAATTGTGTTGTCTTCCTCTCCGGCCACGTGGGAGACCCTTTCGCCTGTATGGACAAACTGTTTTGTTTCTCTCCACAGACTTTTCTCTCTCGTAAATGTGTAACACATGTAAAACTGGTATAATGCAACACAACTGCAGGTCCACAAAACATGAGCTCATAAAAAAAGTAAATGAAATGAAAAGTAAAAGTCTTGGACATACAGTACAAGGTATGTCCAGAAAGTATCCAGCCTTTTAATATTAACAGAAAATAGCCTACCAAGTGCAATGGTGCCTTAGTCCCCTTCAAGGTACTTCCCTTGGGACCTCATACACTTATCCCAGCATCTCTTCCACTTTTCAAGAGTCTGCAAAGTACTTTTTTTGGATTGCCATTAATTGCCTTGGCCCATTCTCCTTAATCTCGTCCACAGTCTGAAATCTTACGGACACCCATGCTACCAACATTACAGGGCCAGTCCGGAAAGTATCCAGCTGTTTAATATTAACAAAAAATAGCCTTTCAAGGGCAATGGTGCCTTATTCCCATTCAAAGTACTCCCCTTGGGACCTCACAAACTAATCCAGTCTTCTTTTGGGATCTCCATCAGTTGCCTTAATTAATCTTGTCCGTGTTCTGAAATCTCCTGAAGATCTAGAAGTTGCAGAAAGCCAAATCTGGACTCTAGAGTGAACTGACAGACCTGGGTAATGTCAAAAGACCCTGCACGAGACATGGGCAGGCTTGGTCATTGTGAATGTGGTCACAGTACGCAAGCTCACTGCCGACTGAGTAACCCCATAGGAGAGTGTCTATTCTCTCATACGCAGTAAGGTCTATTCTGATTGGCTGCCGAGTTACATCAAGGCTTCACAACTGGTTCTCAAGATATTCAAAATGGTTGGATGCATTCCGGACAGACCTTGTACAACCAAAATAAACCAAAATCAATACATTTCTTGAGTGAAATACAATGGTGTGTTGATGGGGAGGAAATTGCAGTATTCATTTAGAAAAAAAAGAAAAAATGTTCTTCATAATTGTATCAACTAGCTCCAATACTGTGCAATTAATATTTTTAACAGGTCTGGTTAGTCACTCAATAGAAACCGTCTTTTGGCAGTGTGCTGTGTTAGGGGGTGATCAATTAAAAATTTGGAAAAAGGGGCAATCAATGAATAAGTTAGTTCTCTCACCTTTTGGTTGGTAGTGATCACTAAAAAAGTCTGTATTTTCAAAAAACAAGTATAAATGCTGCTGGACACAAACTAAGAGACCAATTTAGCATAAACTTATATTGTAAAGGGGAGGGATTTCAAAAAACAAAAGAACCGTTTTTCTAGATATAGTAAGAGGAGTAAATGTTTAAATTTTCAGTCCTCTAGCTCCATTGTTGTGGCCTGTATGTGTTATACATACATACATAACCAGACCAACTTGAAAACTGAAGAAACCTATACTGACAGTTTTGGTTGACAGTTTCTAACAAAGAAAACTAATCCTGTTATGATATACTAGCATTTCCGGACCAACACCTGGGCGGAAGTCGAAGTGACCCTCGGGACCCCATATGTGTGGGCGTCCGAAAACAGGATATTGACTAAAGTTGCAGGTGTTTCAGCATGGGCCTAATGGCAGGAACTCCAAACGACATGAAATTGGATTCAAACACAGCAAGTGTTAAGTAAAACAGGATGTTGACAGAACCCCAGAGTCGAAATCCGGAAATAAAACACCAGGCTTGGGTGTGTCGAAGCCTTAAAAGGAACGGATGGTGTGGTCGAAAACAGACAGAGCCGAGCCGAGAAAGCATGAAGTTCAGACAGAGTTTTCCCTGTTAGCCCCGGACTGTGTGCCCTGCATCATCTCTCGTTATCTCTCTCCGACTCCGCGCATTTCACTAGTGGTGCATGTAACCGAATAAAAAATATATATGATATTTTTATAAACATCGAGTTCCAGTCTTCTTTCTTTCCTGGACCCAACGAATTTTCCCCTGCCCATATAACAAACCGTCTGATTGTTTAGAAATGGTTTGGTGAAGATAAAATTAATCTATAATATTATAATAGACTTCAAGTTAGTATGACTAAAATAAAAAAAACAAAAGAAAATAGGTATTAGTAATATAATTGAGAAAATAATTGATTTGGTTCAGTGCATGAGAACATTGCATATGGTGCCATTCACATATTTCAACTTTTCTCATTATATCATGCAATAAATAAAAATAATTTTAAATAATTTTAAAAAATTCAAAAATTCTTTGAAAGATTACTTATTCGACCCAAGTCAAATAAAGATAGCAAATTTGAAAAATCTTTTGAATCACTCACCAATTTTAAATTATACTTTGTTTTAATATAGTTGGCTATTTTTTTTTAATAAAAGTAGTCATCATCATCCGTTATAAGTCCACTGCTGGACAAAGGCCTTTCCCATCTCCTTCCATGACTGCCAAACTTTTCTATCTCCTCCCTCCATCTTGTGTCTGGTCTTTTCCTGCTTCGTTTACTGTCCCGTGGGCACCAATCGGTTAGTCTTTCCCCCTATCTATTGTCATGTCTTCTTGCTTGGTGGCCAGCCCATCTACATTTTTGCTGCTTAATTAGTTGTATAATATCCTTCACTCTAGTCCTCTCTTTGATCCATGTTGATCTTTTTTCTATCTCTTAGAGTTATTCCTAGCAATCATTATTTTATGATGGAGTTTTTAAGTGTTATAAAATACAAGTATTTATTTTTATTTTTTATTGGTAGAAGAATTGTGTGAACCTCAGTCACAATGCACTTAACAAATGGTGGATGTATGGAGAATTGGTCGCTGGCATCCACAGGGTTTTATGGAGGAAAAGAAGCTGATCTATTGATGAGAATCAGGTCTTCTGTGAGGAAGGTTTTGTGGACGCTGGCTTGATTCGTGATATTTGTCCATAGTAAAATATTCAAAAGTGGGGTAAGAAATTACTCCATTTAAATACGATCAATGGTAGAAACAGGGAACAGCAACGAATGATAAACAAGAAAGAGACAATCCTTGATAGAGACAAATATTTTTTTTATTCAAACAATGGTGTAAATTTAGTTAAATGGTTATGTGTGTGTATGTAAAAGTCCATTGTCCGTGTATATGTGTGTAAATATGTCAAGTCCTTTGTTCTGGTATATTTGTTTTAGTGTGGGTTTGCGATCATGTAAATAAAAATGTTTTGGCTAAAAAGTCTTTCATAATGGCAATCTGTGCGTGTTAAATGGGGATTGTCTTACTTACAGTTTGGGCCGAATTATTGGCTTGTTAGGAAAATCTTGGGTTCTGGCCCCCGGGCACCTGAGAGGGTGGAAAAAGGGGAGTGAATATTCTGACACGTCTTCATATTATGCCAGTCTGGGGAGAAAAGAGACTGATTCAAAATTAGTGCCTGTCACGTGATTACTTGTTGGTCCCTGATTGGCTGACTGTGTGTGTAAATAGGGAATATCCTTCACGGGGGACAACTCTGCTTTGACTCACCATGGATGTAGCTTATGGAGTGAGAGACCTGACTCAAGGAAAGTTTGTTCATAGACAGCAATAGGAATTCTTAAATACTGTATATGTCGGCATATAAGTCGACTCCAAAACTAAGGTGTTAATTCAAGTTTAGTCTAATATTCACCAAGATAAGTCAACTCTCTAATATAAGGCATCATTATTGTCCATCAGTGTCAAGTTCATTAGGTCTAAACAGACTAATATGATCCATTAGGGAAAATACTTGATGCTCAAAAAGTTGACATATGCCAGCATGTACAGTAATTATTTGGTTCCTGATTACAGTTTAGTTTTTTGTTTTCAGAGATCAGTTGAACAAATGAACTATCAAACTTGGATTTTAATTCATACAGAACATTGTTTTGCAAAAACAACAAAACAAATAGAAATAAAATTTGTTATCTAGGTTATATTAGAAATCGTCAACCAAAACTGTCACCATAGGTTTCATCAGTTTTTAAGTGGGTCTCGCAGGCTAGTTATCTATCTATGTGTCATGTGTACAGGCCGCACCAATGGAACTAAAGGGCTGAAAATTTAAACATTTACTCCTTATTATGTCTAGAAAAAACATTTTTTTTGTTTTGGGAAAATTCTTCCCCTAAATAGATTTTTAGTGGGAGATCCAATTTGCAATCTAAGTTTATGCTAAATTGTTCTGTTAGTTTGTGTCCGGCAGCATTCACGCTTGATTTTGAAAATTCAGACTTTTTTAGTGGTCACTGTCCGACAAAAGTTAAGAGAAGTAAGGTATTCATTGATCACACCTTTTACCAATTTTTTTTTATTGATCACCCCCAACACGGCATGCAGCCAAAAAACGTTGGTCATGAGACGGTTTCTATTGAATGACTAACCAGACCTGTAACATATAATTGTTTTGAAATATAATATTTTATATACAATTAATGTGTTGGTCTAGATGGGGTATTTTAATATATGCTACATTATCAGTACATAAATATAATAGACTTTGACAATGAAAGTGGTACAATGCAATATACCTGCATAGAATTACTATAACATTCATGATAAATAAAAACACTAAAAAAAACATGTGTAGCACAAAACAAATTCTAAGTATGTCATCAGAAAGATTAGAACACTTTATCTTATCAGATTGTAAACATAAGCACTTTTATTATAAACAAACATATATATGCATGTAAGCTATATACTTTTATGAAGATATTGAAACATATCTCCAATTTAGACATACACATATTTATCTCATATATATTTATACAATCATATATATTTGTAATATAAAATGCCTACAGCATATATGTTGCTGACAGCCGCACTATCATGATAATCTGTGATCAAAGTTGCAGGCAGCCAATCAGTCCTTAGTCTCCTTTAAATGGTCGGTAGAACTCTATAGCCAATTCAGGCATGTATCAACTACGGGGTGTTCACGTCCTGTGGTCTAACCACATTTCAGCATTACTGTCGGAACATTCCCACAAAGGGATGGCAGACACACATAGCTAGCTCAGGCATCTGTCAGGAGAAGGACACTCCTATCAAACCTACAACCTTTGGGCTTTGCTCCTATTCGCGCCACTCCAGTGGTCCATAGGATGTAAAGCCTTGGCAAGTCGCACTTCACTTTAAAACTTCATTGCTCAGACTGGAGGGT
>VCCN01004649.1:5219609-5231320 GCA_006491835.1 Architeuthis dux
AGGTAATATCAGGTATATAATAAGCCATTGAATTGCATATTAAACATTTCAGTCATTGGCGCCTGCTATCCCTGAATAGTGAGAGTAAAGGGGTTGAAAGTTGGAACCTTATAGTTCATAAAGGATAATGGAGCAGTACAATTGGTTTATGTAATCTCAACTTAATGTTCCCATAAAAAATGACTGTATTATTATTGGCTGGTGGTCATGCTACCATCAGCAGTCAAGTGCACCATCTGACATCTGGGTCATACTTATTTAGACTACAAATGGCAGCATCATCTCCTATAACTATTGTGTAACAGGTTTGCCACTAAGATATATTCTGAATATAATCTTTTGCCCCTCCCGGAAATATATGCTTTTGTGCCCCCTCCTGTGAAAGTGGCAGCGAATGCCAATGCTTTCAGTTATTAATGATTGATTGATTGTTTTGTTTAATGCAGTGGTTCCCAACGTGGGGCACATGCCTCACATGGGGGCAATTTGTTTATAAAGGGGGGCAATTTAAAAATAAGGTATTAAGAACAAATATCTCTGAATTTGTTAATATCAATGGGCAGGAAATCCTACCATCACAAAATAAGTAGTGTATTTAATAATTTCAATGACAATTTGTCTTGGTTTACGAAATAAAGCAAACAAATCAAAGAAACTTTGCAAGCAAGAAAACTACTGTTGCCATTCCCGTCCTCATATTTCGCTGAATGTGGTCTTAGTGCTGTAAATGACTTGTTACAGAAAAAAAGAAATCGACTAGATATCACAAAACGAGGAGACTTGAGATTGAAACTGACTAAATTGGTGCCTAGAATAAAAACTCTTTGCAGTAAACATCAAGGTCAAAGTTCGCACTAACTTGAGTTTTCTTATCTTGAGGTGAGCTTGATTTGTATTTATGATATATAATAATTAAAAAAGTTAAATTAAAAAACCCTTTAATGTAAGTTCTTTTTATATGTAGGAATTCACTTCTATATTATATTTTTCAGAACTTTATTTGTTTTATGTCGAAGGGGGTATAAAAATCTTTGAGGTGCTGAGGTGGGCATGGCCCCAAAAGGTTGGGAACCATTGGTTTAATGGCACATTGGCCTTTGGTGGGTCATTTAGTTATTAATGATACAATAAAAGGCCAATACATATTTCAGCTCAAAAACGTTTGAAAAAGGAAACATATTTGTATAGAATTAGGTTAGTCAAATCATTTTACTTTATTATGAGATTTGATCTTAAAGGAAATGACAATATTTCAGAGCAGACTTTCATAAGTACTGTCACTGTCAGCTGACGACCAAAATAACCAATATTTGTTCTTGATTTAGATGTTTTGAATAGATAACATCATAGTTTATAAATACTCAGTGCATATATATATATATATCTAAACCTATATTTTATTTTCCTCTGCCAAAGAAAGTAAGGAACTTTAACATGATATGATTTCTCACAATATATTAAAAACATGGACAGTCACTTCATTTTGTTGATAAACCTGAGTCTATGATACAATACCTGATGATTGGAGAATTGCTGCTCATTGTTTGAGTTTAGTAGGCAAAAATAAACAAAACTGTCCACTGGCCAACATATGTTTCTTCAGTTTTAAGTGGTTCTGCCTGGTTGGTTGGCTATCTATATATCTATCTATATATGTATGTGTCACGTGTACAGGCCGCACCAATGGAACTAGAGGGCTGAATATTTAAACCTTGTCTAGTAAAAATGTTTTTCTTGTCTTTTTTGAAAATTCAGAGACATTCTGAAGAGCACCTTGCCAATGTGCTTAAAGTGTAAAGTATACAACGGTTGCATAATACCAGCCATGATGTACAGATGCAAAACATGGGAATTAACAAAACGAGATGAAAACCAACTTAGAATAGCACAGAGATCTATGGAAAGAGCAATGATGGATAATTTTATATCCGACAGAATATGATAATTATAATGACATTTATTAGTTGAGAACCTATATTTGCCCGGCGCTGGTGTGAGCGACTGCTAAACGAGTTAAGTCACTCAAACTGTCACATGACCAACTGTTGGTCTGTCGTCGTCGTCATCGTCGTCGTCAGCCGTTATAAGTCCACTGCTGGACAAAGGCCTTTCCCATCTCCTTCCATGACAACCCCTCTTGTGCTAACCTCTGCCACGTCTTACCGGCAAACTTTTCTATTTCGTCCCTCCATTTTGTATCTGGTCTTTTCCTACTGTGTTTACTGTCCCATGGGCACCAGTCGGTTAGTCTTTTCCCCCACCTATTGTCATCTCTTCTTGCTAGGTGACCAGCCCATCTCCATTTTTGCTGCTTAATTATTTGTATAATATCTTTCACTTTGGTCTTCTCTTTGATCCATGTTGATTTTTTTTTTATCTCTTAGAGTTATCCCTAGCATTGCTCTTTCCATAGATCTCTGTGCTATTCTGAGTTGGTTTTCAGCTCGTTTGGTTAATTTCCATGTTTTGCAGTCAGATTCAAGCATACAAAAACATTAAATTGTTTTCTATAATTCAAACAGTTCAGTATTTAAATATCTGTAAACATAATAGTTGTTATCATTTTTGGAAAATAATAAAAGTGAAAAACATTATAAATTTTACAACTACTCATATGATTTTCAAAAATAAAAGCCACAAAAATAGCTTCAGCCATATTGTTCTTTAATTTGCATGAAGATATAAAAACATAAAAAATATTATAAAGTAGTATACAGGTCCAAATTTGCAATATTTTAATTAGAGCTGAGAGACTTATCAGATTAAGAATAAAAACACATTTAATATTATGATTTAATTAGATTAAATAATATTCCCACAGCAATAGAATTTTAGCTGTATACTCTCATACATTCAACAGATATAATTACATAATATACGCAACTCTAATGTAATTAAAAAGGTTAGGTCAGGGGTCTTCAATGTGGGTGATACCACCCACTAGTGGGTAGTTTGTTTAGAAGAAAACTAATTTTTATGTTAGGTGGGTGGGTGTTAGCATGTTTTAATCTCTTTAAAATATGCCCAAGTGGGCGGTGAGCGAAAAAAGGTTAAATACCCCTGGTTCAGGTAATAAGATTTTAGCAAATCAGTGATTCGCTCCTGATGAATTCTACATTTTAGTGTCAGGCAGAGAAAGAATGGAAAACTGTATATGGAATATAAGTAAAAATCATTATAATTCAAATTGTAATTATTTTCAAGATTATATTTCTTATTTTTACAAAATTGTGGTTATTATTGATTTGGAAACTGTGAATGAGAATGTAATGTAAATGAATTAGATTTAATCTGAACAACATTCACAGGAATAATTATGGCTGACTAGACAACCCTTTGACTGGTTAGGTTACCCTTTGAGAGAAAATTAGTGCAATCTGATATGACCGCAATTAAAGTCAGTGCATTCTGATGTGACTGCAATGAAAGTCAGTGCATTCTGATGTGACCGCAATGAAAGTCAGTGCATTCTGATGTGACCGCAATGAAAGTCAGTGCATTCTGATGTGGCTGCAATGAAAGTCAATGCATTCTGATGTGACCGCAATGAAAGTCAGTGCATTCTGATGTGACCGCAATTAAAATCAGTGCATTCAGTTGAAAATCACCCAGATTTTGGGGCATTCTTGTTAGTGCATTTTAGAGGCACCTTAACTCAATACATCTTGCTACAATGCACCATTTGGGTAACTTAGAGGTCACATACAGATAAATAAAACCATATTTTTAATATTATATAGGTTATTGAATTTCATAATAAGCAACTAAATGTTGCTAAATGACTTCATTTCATGAAAAAATTGTTTTTTTTAATGTAGAGTTAATAACTTTGTAATTAAAAAAATCTGACAAAGTTCATTACTGTGCTTTAGTTTATCCACTATGATAAAAGGAATCGAATAATTAATCAGTAACAAAATGAAAAGAGTAAGAATCCTAGGCAGAGCGCACAGATACTACACTCTGATCCTAGGCAAAACGCACAGATACTACACTCTGATCCCATGTAAAGTGCACAGATACTACACTCTGATCCTAGCCAAAGCGCACAGATACTACACTCTGATCCTAGCCAAAGCGCACAGATACTGCACTCTGATCCTAAGCAAAGCGCACATATACTACTCTCTGATGCTAGCCAAAGTGCACAGATACTACACTCAGATCCTAGCCAAATTGCACGGATACTGCACTCTGATCCTAGCCAAAGCGCACAGATACTACACTCTGATCCTAGGCAAAACGTACAGATACTACATGATAAAAGCAGGCGAAAAATAATTAATCAGTAACAAAATGAAAAGAGTAAGAATCCTTGGCAGCGCACACAGATACTACACTCTGATCCTAGGCAAAGCGTACAGATACTACACTCTGATCCTAGGCAGAAGGCGCCAGGGGAGTAACACTTTGATCTTAGGCAATGTGCACTGATACTCTGATCCTTGCCAGAAGTGCCAATCCATACACAAATAATCCCATCATTATTGACAGGTACCATGCTGGCTCTGAATAAAGCATAAGAAGACTTTATATTTGCATGAGTGACATTTTTTCCCCAATCTGAAAACCATAGTTGCAAAGCAATCCAAATCATTCAGAATTTATCTTTGGGCACATGATAACATCAAAGTAGTCATTTAGGTTAAGTGCATGTGTAACATTTCTATGTTTATGAATCACTAGATCCAGGACATGACAGCTGTCATTTCCGAAACAAGATTGGATGGATCTCAAAATCTGGGAGGAAAATGGGTGATATTTCCGTTGCTTTTAGGATTATGATATTCACGGTTCGTTCAAGGTATTTAGTGACTGAGTTCAATCCTAAATAGATATCAAAACTTTTCTATCCAATCTATCTACAACACAAGATAAGTTAAAATGCAAAACAGCTGAAATCATCTGCATGCTTCTTATATATGGATTACAGTAATAAAAGAATGTATATTCCTCCTTGTTAAGTACATATTTTGAGTTATTCCTCTTAGGCAGGAGAGTGCTTATCAAGTTCCGGTAAGGGGGCGCCCATGATTGTGATTATATATGAACTGATTTTCATTCTGATCGGTAGTTATTCACCTTGATAACATTTACATTTTCTTGTATGAATTTAAGAGTTAACAAACTATACTTTTATTTCATTGACTAAAGAATGAACATCAAATGATATACGACCAGTTCCAACTATACACACCAGTGCAACACACAAGAGTCACCAGACTTCATTGCAGTGCCAATGTCTTCTGAACTTGTCTAAATCATCACAGCATCTTTTTTTATTTTGCCGGTCACAATTTTGCATATGATCTCTGAGATCCACATTGTGAAATAAGGTGCGTTACTCAAAGACAATAATTTGTATGAAATTATTTTCTAATTTTCATTCTTTTTTGATAAAATTTTCTTCAGAATCTTCCCAGATAAATAAAAAGAAAATAGGCTTAACCAAGCACATTAGCAATAGATTGTTATTATTGTTATTATTTCTAAATTTTAAATCACAAAAGAACCCTAAAACGCATGAATTATGCAAGGACAATGATAAACAATGAAATAAGATTTCCAAAGAAACAGCTCTTTGAATGTTCACCCTGTTTTCAAATTAAAGTGAATTACATTTTGATTTTTCATGCAAACCTTGTTATCTAAATTGTCCTTTTTATTTATTCAATAACAAAATAAGAAAAAATAATGCAAAATATGGGATTCAATGTCATACATTGAAGGAGTGTTTCTCTCAGGAAGGCCATAGTTTGTGAGCAAAGGACGTTAAATTTGAATCAAGATTACATACATTGTTGACAACAGAAATATTGGAAAAAGCATTTGTTTTCTGTTGATTTCTGTTTTTTTAAGATGAACTGCTTTGTTGTTTTAGAAAAGCAAGGACAGGTGAATCGAGACACCGGAAGATAAATGCATAAAAGAACCACTGAAAGGGAGGGGGTGAGAGAGAGAGAGAGAGGTTAAAAAATGAAAACAAGAATGTAAATTTATGTTTACTGTTTAAATCAAAAGAATATTAGGACCGGGTAAATATGTTAATATTGCAATCAAATTATATATCTAACTTGATTTTTTTACAATAATAATTTACAGGGACATTTTTCAAGAAACTGGAATTTTCTGCAAGTGTTATGATATACTACCATGAGAAGGTCATTTCCAGGCTAAACACCTGGGCGGAAGTGGAAGTGACCCGGTCACCTTAGCATATGTGTAGGTGTCCAAAAAAACAGGATGTGGAAACCGGAAACAACACCAGTGTGGGCATTCAAAAACTCCATGAAGCTCGCAGAAGAGACGGAGAAAACTCAAGACCCAAGCAGAGACAGACATCAGCGTCTTAATTAGGTTGGTCATTTAAATAAGTATAATTTCCGATAAGTCATTTTAGTTTGAATAAAATGGATGACCTTGTTGAAATCTTTTCATGGTCAGAAAAAGGGATATATTTCTTCCCAGATCACTGTAGTGTAAAAGGTCACCGACTGGCGTCAGTAGTTTTGATTCAGAATATTAAAAAAGTTGCCCCATACCGCATGAAAAACACATTATGGATTGTTTGGCATTTGTTTTGGACAGAAAGGAATTTGGGAATTAGAATTTGAAAACAAGTTATCGCGAATCAGAGATATAAAGCCATTAGAAAACTCAAATGGCAATGGGCAGGCCATGTTGCAAGAATGTCAGACAACCACTGGACATCACAACTCACAACATAGATCCCAAGGATAAGATGTTGTGATGATGTATACTAGTTCAGAAGACATTGGTACTGCGATGAGGTCCTGTAAATCTGGGGGAAGGTCTATATCTAACTGTTACGTTATGGGGTTTGATGATACCCCATATACGCAAATGTGTTGCACTGGTGTGTATAGTTGGAACTGGTCGGATATCGTTTCATGTTCATTCTTCATTTGTGTGCCATGCTGAAAGGAACTGATATGAATGTCAACTGGTTCATTGAAAAAAACGAAGTCTGATTTAAAATATTATGTTCGTTTTTATTTGACTTTACTCATGTCAATGCTCTAGGAATCTGCACTGTAAGAAACATGTTACTACAAAATCTATTGTCAACACTATTTATAGGTTAACGTTCTCAACATGAATATTGTTGAATTTTGAGTTGTCAAACAATGTCAAACTGACAAAGTATAACTATACTCTGTAAGTTGCATGTATCTCATATTTTTACACTTCATGTCAAAAAGCTGTGCAGCTCTAGAAACATTGAGTTCGACTTCCTGTTCCCCCTGTGGAGGCGATGGCGGGGCCATCAACACAAGTCATAACCTTGGACAGCTAGCCCTGATCTTTCTCGCTCCTCCTTGGACTTTCACCCATATTTATCGATATGCCCATTTTTAACATGTGATCTTTTTGTGACGTTAAAACATTACATTATTTTTTTGTTTGCGTCAGTAAATTCTTTAGTCGAATCAGCCAACATTTTTTTTGTTATTCTAAATTCTTGTACAAGCATTCCATAATCAAGATTCAGTCTGTAATTGTTTTGCTATTTTAACAAAACAAAAGCTTCATTTTAATAATATACCTTACTTTTCAATTTCAACCAAATAAAACAATTCATTTTGTTTACCATTTGTCACTATAGCCTTCATCCTAATTCCTGGCCTAACAAACACATTTTATATACACTGCATGATTTTGTATATACACATTTAAACTTATTCTATCTATCTATAGGGGTCATATTGCTACACAACGAGAGACGTTAAAAGAATGATGATGATAAAACTCTTTGCTCATTGGTTGGAGGTTGTTTTTCTGTCCTGCTGACTTCTAACATTTTAATTTGTATATTTACAGCCTGTTCATTAAAAACTGCTTTATTTCAACTTGAACCCTTTCTGCTGCCTCATTTGTCTCATTTGTCTCTGTCAGTGGTTCTTAAACTAGGAGTGAATAAAGGCCAAATGACTTAATTTACTCAGATATTTATATTTTTTCTCTACTTAAAAAAGGGCATTGCCATTAAATTGTTTAGTAATCCTTTATTGCTTTTTAATGGCAGTGGAACTGAAAATGTTTTCTTTTCTGTCAACCTTTTTGGTGTTCTAGTTTGAAAGAATCAGGGTATCTTCCAGATTTACTGGAATCTGACCTTTGGGGGGAGACCAGCCGATCTAAGGATACAAAAGGAATTATGCATAAATGTATAAAACACGGGAGAATAAGACGAAATGCTTAGAAACATAAGGGAATTTAATGGAGGGTGAATGAAATTTTATGATAGAGACTCGAGGGTGAATGATACTGAATTAGTTACAGAAGCACTGGTCTATGTAACTCAATTGTTAAGAAAGTTAATGGAAAGTAACCCTTTGCTGCCTAACAAAAAGAAACCTATGACAGATGTATATCAACATTATTATCAACATTCTCCTCACATTAAATTCACACAGAATTGTATACTAAAAACAAAAGAAAAAGAACTAGTATTCCAAGGGAAATTATGAAGCACCGCCACCCGTATATGGTGTGTTAAAAAATTGGGCTGTTCTCACTAAAAAATGTCTGAATTTTCAAAAAACAAGCGAGCACAAACTAGTGACCAATTTAGCATAAGCTTACATTGCATATTGAACCCCCCTCTAAAAACCTATTTAGAGGGGGAATTTTCAAAAAACAAAAAAAACATTTTCCCTATTCATTGAGGGGAGTGTGCGCATAACATTTCAAGTTTCTACTAGGAACGGTTAGAAAATGGTATAAAAATCAGTTCATATATATTCACAATAATGAGCAGCTGCTGGGGGAGGGGGGGCAACAAGGCATATGCCCCCTCACCCTGGATCAGGCCTTCTCACCTAGGGATCAAGAGATCATTATAAAGAGTGACAGCTTAGGATGAGTCACAGCTATCATATAACAGGGTTGCCACTAAAATATATTCCGAATCTATCCTTTTGCCCCCACCCCCTAAAAATGTGGCAGGGGCCGGCTATAGTTACAAATGTGAGGGAATTAACTGTGTGTTTGGATTTTTCAGTTTTTGGACTACCGGCTGAATATATGAAAAAATATCTCTCGATCAAAAAAGAAATCCTGGTCTAGTCTAGCCCATGGCTCACCCTTCTACAAAATGCCATTGAAATTCATTGAGAACTTTTGAAGATATTGTGAGGACAAACAGAAAAACATGAGCGAATTCTTGGATCCACCTCAAAATTTAATCAGTTCTTCATGGAAGGAGATGGGAAAGGCCTTTGTCCAGCAGTGGACTTATAATGGCTGATGATGATGATGATTATCTACACTTCACTTTCTAAGTCTATTTTCATGGATAGGTATTTTGTCACTGCTACACACAACACTGGTTTATTGCTGGGTTTAGGTTATTCATGTGTTCTGACATTTATAGGTATCTATGTATTCGGACTCCTCCCAGCCCTAACTGTTCATAGTAGAAACTTGAAATTTTGCACACACACTCCCTTTAATGAGTAGGAAAAATATTTTTTTATTTTTTGAAAATTACCCCTCAAATAAGTTTTTAAATGAAGGTTCAATATGCAATGTAAGTTTATGCTAAATTGGTCACTAGTTTGTGCCTGCTTGTTTTTTTGAAAATTCTGACCTTTTTTAGTGATCACAGCCTAAAAAAAGGAGAGAGAAGTAACTTATTCATTGATCAACCGTTTTTCCATCTTTTTAATTGATCACCCCCAACACAGCATATATGGGTGGTGGTGATTCATAATTTCCCTTGGAATGCTAGTTTTTACTGTTTCCTTTTCCATAGATCTAGGATCAACTTTTTGCAGGTCTCTCTGTTTTGATCTATATGTTGTAGCAAACCAACATCCACTATAACTCTTCCTTTCTAGTCTATTATATGATAACGAATAGAATCTCAAGACGGTACTATTTTTTTTGGCGACGAAGTGGAAATGGACTTACCCGAGGAAATGACCTGTTTGAGGTACAGCAAGGCAAAAGCCCAATGAAATGGGTCGCCGACATATATAGACAAAGTACAGATTCGGTGACCCGTATGTTGAGTGCTAGCAACTCGGATGTCGCAAGTTTCTGGTGCTAAAAGGACAGACAGTGAGGGCTTGAGCAGTTTGCTTTTGTCTCGCCACTCAAAGCCACGCTCGAATCGTGTTTGGGACTTATACTGTGAATTACGTTGTAGCGGCTCGGAGTTCGTGATAGCTTACCGGTGATAAGCGAGAAAGTGACCCTTGAAGGAATCGTTCCAGTGTTGTAGCATTGACATGCCGTTGGACTCATTGCATCGAAACTGTGTCTGTGTTTTCCCCCTCCTCATTTCTACTACACTGATATTGAACACATTAAAAGAAAAATGGGTCATTGTTGTTTCAGACTATCTTGATATTAGGAAGGGTTATTGACAAATCATCAGATATCGGCTCAGATGGGCTGGTAAATGTCAGAAGAAGAAAGCATTTGAAGACCACACTGGAAAAACAATCAAACTCACGTTTTTATCATTTTGAGTAATTCTGATTTTAAACTTCAAAATCTGATTGTTCTTTAGGTGCATGGATAAACTTAAAAGCTAAATAACTTTTGAGTCCGATCGTTTTTACAGTTGTATTGTAAATAACTATACAGTTTAAATGTAGTTAAACCTAGTAGGGACTGTAACTTAACAAATGCAAAAAATGGAGTTTGATCATTTTTCCAGGGTGGTCTTCATCGGAGAATAGTGTAAGAAATGGAAGTGTACAGTCCTCAACCCTGTTGTTAATAACAATCATTGTTGTTGTTGGCTAATCTCATTTTTGAGTATTTTGCCTCTGGGCCCCGGCGGATCTTTTGTTTTTGTCCTTTGTCCTCTACAGCTTTGCGACACTCCGGCTCAAACAGCTCTGCAGCAGTTAAGATGGTCTGATGCCACAGCCAGCGATTTTCCGCCCGAAACTCTCAGGTTTCCAGGTCGATGCTGGCCTACCTCATAGTCTGTTTGAGCTGATCTTTGTAACAATGCAAGGGGAAAACATGGGGTCTTTTTCTGATGCTGAAATCACTGTAGAGGATCTATCGGGGAAGTCTGTTGTCACTCATACTGTGCACATGGCCTGTCCAGAAATTATTTAGCTAATTTTGAAAAAGAATTTTTAATTAATTAATTTTTCAGCTAATTGATTTAAAATAATTTTTTTTTATATTGGTCTTAGATTGAAGTCACCTTTTGACAATCTCACCGAGGAGATAACTCATTTTACGATTTAGTGTATTATTCTTTCGCCAGATGGCAGCATCTCTTTGTGCAAACAAAAGAGATTTGCATATTTACTTTGGCAATATGGCAACCGGTGGATGAAGACTTTCTATTTTCATCAATTTTTTTTCACAAGAAAAACCCGGCACGGGAGTTACAATGTTTAAACAGGTTAATCCAAAATACGGTGGGGGGAATGAATTCTTCTGTTTGACTTCCATGAATTTGTGAAGTAATTTTTGCCAAGCTTAGCTAAATGGAATCTTAATAACTTTGATATTTGCTTTCATATACCTTTGATAATTCTTAATCACTAAGAGATGAGCAATTTTCAAAACAAAGTAGTAAGCCTTCTAGATTTAATAGGAAGATTGCCAGGCACAAAATTATGCAGATGTAAGACTTTGAATGATTTGAGACAAATCTTGGGATTTGGTTTCTAAATTGGTAATCCACCAGAAGACAAATATATATATATGTATAT
>VCCN01004649.1:5253432-5263435 GCA_006491835.1 Architeuthis dux
ACTGAAGATGATTACTGCAACGTTTGTATTGTACGTATAATAAATAAATTTGTAGGTACTTGTCAGTTTAACTCAGTCAGTAAGAGAGTCGCCTACCAATCACTTGGTCATGATTTCAAATCACAGTAGAGAAATGTTAATTTTATATATAGGTTTGGTTTACTGTGACATGATAGACAAACAGTGAAGAGTTTACTCTACTAAATTTGGCGAGGATTGTTGTTGTTATGGGGGGAAAAACATAGTCAACTCCAACTTGGACTGTAGTTTGACAATAAGGCTTATAAAACTTTAGATTAAATACTTTGTGATTTATTGTCTGAAGTTATGAGACAAGTCATTATTATGATTCCACGAGTTGTTTGGTGTGATATTTTCATCGTAAGACGTTAATATTAGTTGGATCAGCTCCTGGAATAACTTCATGATTTATTTAACGTAAGCTGGCTGATACAGTGGGTGCAAAAAGTGGGTTATGGCACTTTGGTTGCAAGGAAGGTTAATCGCCTGGAGAAATGGCTATTTCCTAGCCACTTTTTATAGCGGAAACGAAATGAGATGATAAAGTGAGCTGAGATTGGTGTTGCTTTTTATGCTAAGTAAAGACGTTTGAATGAAATTATATTCACAAAAACATTTATACTGTCACCATTTGCTAATATTTTCTTTAATTGAAACTTTTGATCAAGTTAAAACTACGTATTAACGTATCTATTTATTTTTTGTAAAAATAGTTAAAACTACATATTTATTTTTTTTTACAAAAATAAATAAATAAATAGTTTTAATTTGATGTCAACAGCAGGAAATCAAATGATGTATAATTTTATATCCGATAGAATATGATAATTATAATAACATTTATTAGTTGAGAACCTATATTTGCCTAGCATGGGATCTTCATTAGCTCAGTCGGTTAGAGCAGTACCTGCGTATAAGGTAGCTTCCAGGGTGGACGCAGGTTCGATCCCTGCACAGAGTTCGTTTCTTTATTCGCATTTACGATTTAGGCCACTTGTTTAGCTCACACCGGCGCCGGGCAAATATATTTTTTTCAACTAATAAATGTCATTATAATTATCACTCACTGTATAAAACAACATTGGAAAATAAGACTACTGAAAGAAGCAGCATACATGCTATGCACAAATAATCCAATCAGTAGGCCGAGTATAGATATCAACATCATATGAGAGCCACTAAGAAAGAACAGATATTAGATTTAAGGCTAAAAAATCACTACCTTAGTGTTCCCATGGGACATGGCCTAATGAATAAACGCACTGGTAAAGCTCCTTTGATTCCCTGGAAGTTGTGAGTTCAATCCTCGGGTCAAGTGGTACAGAAATATACACCAGCTCAGTGGAGATGCTGATTGGCATCATAAAGATTAATTGACAGCTGAAATTCCCAAAGACTGGATATGACAGCTAGTGAAATGAGAGCAGTATACACTCACCTCACGGATCAAATAAAGGGCTCGGTTTGACATTCCTAGAAGGTTGCCAAATGCAACAGACACGTGAGGAAGGCCAGAAGGTGCAGTGGCAAAAACATTGCGATAAAGAAACCGGTCTGAATGAACCAATGTAAATACAGCCCCCGCCCCGTTATAACGTGGGTGTTGGGGTCCTGCAGAAATAAAACTGTGTTATAACTGAGCTGTGATCAATTCAGCTATTTTGTAGCTAATTCTAGCTATTTTGGAGCTGTAAAATAATACAGGCAGGAATAATTTTGCAAGCAAGCAGGGTTAGATGAATATGTAGTAAACCAATCACACACTATTCCACAGGGTTTTTGAAATCTCTTGTTGGTGATTGGATGAACCGTTAAACAAAGAGTTTGATTCTTTGGTGGTAAAAGACATTGCACTTCCCCTCTTTTCTTTTTTGCTGTGGTGTGCATATAACATGTAAATGATATACAGACATAACATTTAATTCTTGGACAGAAGTGTACCTAATGATTTTTTTTATTGGGGTGAGGTGTGTGCAGGCCTGAAATTTGCCAAGAAAGTGGGCGTGCAGACCTCTAAAGTAGGTGTGCAGGCCGATTAAGGGAAGGAATTTAGCCCAAAAAAGAGCATTGAGGGGGATGTGGAACCCCCACCAAAACCTGCCTTTGGTACGCCTCTGTTCTTGGACTATGCAAAGGTATTACAGAAATTGGTCTTTAAAAAGCCTTAATGCTCATAATACCATGCAGTTTTAACGCATGGTTGCAGAGAAATTAAAATAAACTCCTTTACTTTAAATAGCAATTTTCCTCCAGCATTCTTTGGCAAGACTTATTAAAATAATAATCTGCTTTATTTGAGATGCCAATCTCTTCACTCGATTAAAAAATCATTTCTATTTGTTCAAGTTCACCAATTATTTCTCACGGTATGTTATAAAATGTTTTGTGCTTGATGCAGGCTATTGACCGAGTTTGCTTTTTTTTTATGGTCGTCATTTTTAATATGTTACTTTTCTCATTAACTCGTAACGTCATAAATCGCTTGATACCGCTCTTAATTGAGAGTGGAACTCTTCTGTGGTGGAGTTAAAGTTTGTTAAAATTACTATGACAGATGTAATAAAAATAAATAAAGCTGAAAGGGAGGTAACTTTGATCAGTTATTTCCCTCAATATTAACATTTAAGTTTTCTTATATGAAATTAAAAGTTAAAGGAATCCTAGAATGAAGCACATTGATGATAAGCAGGCATAGGTTATGCAAGGTTGGTCTAATGACAGATACTAACAGATTAAAAATGCAACAAAAGACATACTCACACAGATCCTTTATTCATAAAATGACCGCAGTCAACGACACACACGTGTGTGTCATCTACAATCTCCTAATCACAATATGGCTGCTCGTTCACCAGAACATAAAACAGTGCCACCTTACCAGAAGAATACGTACTTAACAGGTTACCTAAATTCAAAGTATCATTATCTTTAAGAAAATCTACTGTTTCTAAGATTATTGGTATAAATCCTTGTAATTGATACATGGGAAAAACAAATTTCTCTTATGAGAAAAGCAAATTACATATAATGGCTATTTATAAGAGGACTAAGATGTTTTATACATACCTACTTGTTGGAATCTAAATCACCTAAAGAAAATCTTAGAGTAATGGAAAGTTGCCTTAAGTGGTTGAAGCAATTATTCTCCCTGAAAATTGCATTTTACTCCAAGAAAATGGTACTATGGTTTAGACATTTCACCGGGGCAGGTTTTAAACTATATTTCCAAAGAGTTCTGTGAATTTGGAAGCAAAAAAGGGATTCTTTTGTTCCAGCCAGATATTTTCTATAGTTTTGAGAAGGGTCATTAATATTAAAAAAGACAAAGACATAGAAACACCCGGACCATGTGCTATAATGGTTATCCCCTATAAACACAACTTCTGTTTAACCCATCACACTGGGATTTTACACCTGAAGAAGGCCGAAGAATGGATCGGTCGAAATATTGTGTTTACTACACAAATAACAAGAAGGAGTTCAATCATCCAAAGAACTATTGGAAAAAAAAAAATTAGTAGCAGGAAGTAGTAGTAGTAGTAGTAGTAGTAGTAGTAGTAGTAAAGTAACGCAAACAAACAGCCCCTACCCTTCTTTTGGAGTATCAGCAGCCAGGCTGCTGATAGCCTGACCCAAATGAAATCAGTTTTATTTATAAATCAATCTTTATTATTATTAGATGAAGTATTATAACACACCACTTAAATTTGACTAGTTTTTACGATCAACCTAATTTAGTTGAACAGAGTTGAAATTGATAAGAAAAAAATTTCAAACAATCAAAACACAGGAATAACATTTAAGCCTTCGGCATGAACTAGCTGGAAACACGCCCGATAGGGTAGGTTTTCAGCTAGTATAAATAACAGATAAAGCAAACAAGCAAAAGAAATTACTGGCCTCAAGGATGTACTTCATTTCTGACTTGCAAAATTTTGGAGAAAAAAAGAATTTACTAAAGGAAAAAAATAACCTTAGGACCGTAGGAAGCAAGGAAAATTATCCAGATTTATTATGGGGGAAAAAAATAGTATCTTCAAGCCAGGAAAATACGGTATATAAAAATACACATTAGAAATAATAATGAACGAACAGAAATGATACTGGTCTAAAATTTGCTGCAGATAATTGATATTAAATAAAATACAGAAGAAAGCGTGCAATATACATAGAGTAGATACTGATGTTCATTGCTCAAAATACTCTGATAAGAAAATGCTGACTTCATCTATGTGCAGTAAAACCAAAGAAGACAGGTATAAACTACAAATTCAGACCTCCACTGGCAAACGCATGGAACAGCCTAAGTGAAAAGATGGTCACATTCGAGAATATCAATATTTTAAAAAATAATCTTTATTCTGATATCGGACATACCAAATTTAACTACCACTTTTCTTATTAGTTTAATCCCAGCCCAACTACACTGAAGCTGGCTTAAAGATGCAATTAACTGCTGTTGAAAAAAGCCTATTTCAAGTATATTAACCATATCCTTATTTAATCCCGATTGGGATAGGACATATTTTAATGAGAAATCCACCAAAATTATCCATACTGCAGATATCAGGGAATGCCCTGATTATCCTCTTTTAAAAGGAAATGCTCTAAAACACTCGGAGGTTCGTGGCACATTCATAAAAGCTAAAATATAGGAGGAACATCTGAAAGAATTAATCAAGAGTATACAAGTAGATAACTTTGTTAAGGATAGACTGGAAATCTTTGATTACACAGATTGAACAGTAGTTATTCCCTTTGTTCTTAATATCTAAATTTTCTTATATGAATTTAAGAGTTAATAAAGACATTTTAATATAATACATGAAGCTATTTATTTTACTTTGGCTATATTTTTTATATACAGCCATGCGTCCTTTACATTCTGGTAGCATGGACACATCTCAACCTGGGTGTAAATCCATCATTATAAGGCGACGTGAGATATATGCACTCCATAACATAAGATACGATGACACATACATATTTAGCTAAACCTCTATATTATACATACCCCTTAATTGCCTTTCCAAAGAGAAAGGTACAAATGTCATCCATTACATTTCTTTCATTAAGGTGTCTGCTCTTTTAACTTCTTATTCTCGCCTTCTGTAGAATAATGCCAGTATTTCTTCTTGCCGATGTGAGATGTCTTATCGTTGGGTTTTACATTTACGGGGCTGAAAATTCTGTGGAGGGAAATAAAACATTTTGGTCCATACCGGAGAAAGGGCTCTCTCCCGTGAATGGATAGAAAGATGACAAAATTCATTATTTTCAATTGAAAATATGGGTTTGTTTTATTCTTGTCGATAGCTTCGATTCCGGGCTGGTTCGTGAATCATTAAGGGGCATTGAATTCTGTTTCGGTTAAAATTCTAACGACTCTCTGCCTAACCCTGGCGGGTAGGGAGAAGCTGTTGACCTGTTCCTGCTGTCTGTCCGACTGATTAACCCCTGCCCGATTTTAATTAATGTCCTAAAAAACCGGTCGGATGTATCCCCTTTGTTTCACTTGGTCGGCTGTTTTCTAGCCCTGGGAACATGATATGGCGTTTTGGTCACATACCAATACCAATACTATCTCCACAAAATATGCAAACACATGAACACACGACCTGAGTGTATTTCATTACACTTCCCTGTCTGGAGAACTTGAAACAAACATGACATATACACTGCGCTCTCTTTAGCAAGCTAACAATAACATGCTGGAAATGTTGTCATTTGAAGTTGAGCAATAGAACTGCAATGACTGAAATTCCAATCATCCACAGTTAATGGCTTTTAAACTCTTATCTGTGACCGGATGTGAATCGGTTGGGTGTAAGTCGATGTATGACTGTACTAACATGAAACTGAAATGGACATAAAACATGTATATGATACATACATGCTAATATATCAAATTGTATAGGTTACTCATGTTAACAGGTCATAATAAAGACATTAAATCTTAATGTCATAAACCATTTGACACCACTTTTAATTGATAGCGGCGATCTTCTGTGAAGGAAACAAAATTTGTTAAACTTATGATGGAATAAAAAATAAATAAATTTATCCAAACTTGGAAGAGCGGTAACCTTGATCAGTAGTTATTTCCCTTGTTTTTAACATCTTGATTTCCTTACATTAATTTAAGAGCTAATAAAGGCATATTAATATAATACATGAAGCTATTTATATTACTTCACCTGAGACGTTTCACAGGAGTTACAAATAGGCTCATTTATAAACCTTTGTAGCACATTTCTACAAAGAACAGAGAATGCCATTTGGGGGTGAATAAGAATGGCAAAATGGTCCCATTAACTATAAACTTCCTACTTGATAGCAATTTATAAAGACAAGAATGAAAAGAAAGGCTGTCCGAGTCGAAATTTGAATAGAAGGAGGTGTGAATTTGAAAGTATCTAGAAACAGCAAATGCCTCGTCTTGACTTAACCTAAACTGATGTTTAATGAGAAATAGTAAATTTATGGCTACACAGAGAAACGGGGTACTGGTGCCAAGCAGAAGGCATTTAGGCGTACACAAAGCTAAATATCATGGAAAGAGGTTGACGATAAATTCAATATATGATTGGTTGAAGAGGGGAAGTTGCAGCCAACGTTATCCTCCCTTGCCACTTGGTCTTCTGTCAGATTGGCAGTTCGACTAAAGAGATTCCGGCGAAATCAATAGAAGCAAACTATTATAATTGCATGCCCGGCTAGCACACACATCATCCATAAATTGAGATGCTGACACTGACCATACTTTATGTTGGACTTGGGCAGCACGGGAAGTATTGGCAAAAGATGAGGCTGGAAGAGCAGAGGGGGGGCGGGGGGAAACGAAGAGTCGGCTTCACTAGTAAGTAAATAAATATACAGTTATTGTCAAAGAGTATCCTTAATGCGAAACAGAAATTGGACAAGGACAAAATTCAAAAAGTAAAGATTGCAAACCAACAAAAACTCTGATTAGGGGGTATGGGGATATTTGAAAACGCTCCTGGGGCCCAAAAATCTTTAGTAGTTCACCAATAGTATTTCTGCTGACATTATACAATAACAATGACATATTTGTACTTACATGAATTGCAAAATAAATATACAGTTATTGTCGAAGGGAATTCTTACTGTGAAACAGAATGTGTACAAGGACAAAATTCAAAAAGTAAAGATTGCAAATCAACAAAAAAGCAGAAAGCATATTAGATGGTTCCCAGGGACATAGCTGAGTAGAGGGTGGCTATTTGAATACGCACCCAGGGCCCCAAAAATCTTTATAAATATTAGTTCACCAATAGTATTTCTGATGACATTATACAATAACAAGGATATATTTGTACTTACATGAATTGCAAAATAATAATTCATCATTTGGGGTGGTTATTCACGAATTAAGTGATAGTGCATATCTATTTATTGCAAATTTTCCTTTTTCATTAAATCTCACTAAATGTTGGAGGGGGCCCTTCAAGGAGCCAAGCCCCAGGGCCCCCCAAATCTCCAGCTATCTCTAGTTATGCCACTGACGTTTCCTCCACTATCCGAAAATAAAGCATTCCTATAAAAATCTTTTGTAAGCCGAAATGGCATAAAGTGAAGAAGCAATTACCATTAATTTATATTGGGAACATTTTTGAGCATTCGTTTGAAGTTGGGGTGGTGGGAGGTACAGGAGACTGGAGTGTAAGAGAAAGACAGAGAGGAAGAGGGTGCATGCTGCCTCTATAATGGATCACTGCAAAACATAAAAGCAAAAGAGTGGCATGAAGTGAACTTTTGAAAAGCAAAGGATACCTGTAATAAGTTTGATATGTTCCGATCATAACAGAATCTAAATGTTATAATGTCTGTTGCGAAATTTGTCTTCTGAAAATAATGAATAAAAAGTAATAATATTCAATTAAGGCCATCCAACATCTACTTCATGTTTCTCAGAATCTAACGACATTATCCATTTTAAGCACCAAATTCCACATCACTGATTTATATAGAAATCTAATAATAATACCTCAATAGATTGTGCAGAATTCATTTTGATATAACCTTACAAAGAACCGCAAATTGTATTTACTCACATAATCAAGTATACAGACATATGTAAAACCAGATAAGGATATCCTTACTAAAAGTGAGAATATAATACTTCTTCGCTTACACAATGAATGAAGCAAAAACATATTAAGAAAATCTTTATCTATCCCCGAGATAGACTTAAAATGAGGTTATTCTTGTTTATACGGATGTAAAACAATGTTATCTGTATGCTGTGTTCAGCAACCATATTTTACATTCATGTAAGCAATGATTGCCAAAAATGACTTGCTTCAGATAAACTACCATAATTCCCCAACTACTAAAAACTACTATACTTACCACATACCCAATAGATCTTAAAGTAATGGGCTATCGATTGGTAAAAGCCCTATCTTAATTAGTTTTCAAGTTATTGAGCTTCAAAAAGCGAGACAAACCAGTCGGGTGAATTTTGGAAAAATCTAAATCTTCAAAACACATGTTATCAAATGGTGAAAACCGCATGCTTCTATCTTTAATAGTTTCTGAGATATGGGTCAGTTCTGTGACCAATACATTTGATAAGAGCGACATTGTCTATATAATTGAAAGTTATAATATCTATAAGACAGTTACATTCAAAAGTAAAAACCATTACATTTCTTCAAACACCTTCTTGTTGTTTGTGTTGTTAACAACACTTCAGCCGATCCATTCTTCAGCCTTCTTCAAGTGATAAGTGCGGAGTTCAACCTGATGTGGCTTGTAAATAGTGAACTGCAACAATTCTGTTGTAATTATAAAATTGATGTTACTTTATCTATAAAAGTTGTAAAAAGCATCGGAGAGCAAACCATATGAAAACAAGTTTGGTTAGTCACTCAGTAGAAATCGTCACATGACCAATGTCTTTTGGCAGCATGCCTTCTTGGGGGAGATCAATTAAAAAATTTGGAAGAAATGATCAATGATTAGTTAATTCTCTTACCGTTTGTTGGGCAATGATCACTAAAAAGATCTTTTTAGAATTTTTAAAAAACAAGTGTGAATGCTGCCAGACACAAATTAAGAGATCAATTTAGTATAAACTCACATTGTAAATTAAAGCCCCCACCCTAAAAACGTATTTTCAATGAGCACACAAATACTACACTGATCCTAGGTAGAATTGCCAGGGATCAACATTTTGATTGTAGCCAGAGCGCACAGATAATACACTGATCCTAGGCAGAGGGCCAGGAAGCAACACTTTGATCTTAGGCAGATTGCACAGATACTCTAATCCTAGGCAGATGTGCCAATCAAAACGTAAATAATCCCATCATTTTTAAGAGTACCATGATAGTGTATAATATAACTTATGAGATGTTCTATAATCAGGGGAATTGTATAAGACACGACTGTATAAAAATACTGTTGTTATAAATAAAATTTTAAACATCTTGAAAAAGATAATGACCACTACAGAAAGTACTGAATTAGTTCAAGTACTTCATGCTTGACTGGTATTGAATACAAAGATCATGAATAGATGCAGCAGAGAAATATGTACAAGTTTTGAGAACTACATTACAATAAAGATTGGAAGAAATAATTGTGTGTGAAGAAGAAAGGAGGAATGAGCATCAAGCCGGTTAAAGGTTGTCTGAAAAATGGGAAGCAGTTACAGAAGGTAGTAGTAGATCAACTATTTCAGAAATGAACTGTTAATTCATGTGAAATTGCTGTCAAAATTAAGATAAAGACTTGAAATGATTAAAAATGCAGATAGATATACTCAAATCATTATTATTAATTCTTATACTACTAATAATCACTGCTACCCACAACAGACCAGTTTAAATGCTGTTGCATGGTTTAGGTTATTCATATGTTCTGATATTTATATGTATCTATCTATGTATCCGGACTTCTCCCAGCTATTACTGTTCATAGTAGAAACTTGAAATTTTGCAACCCTCAATGAGTA
>VCCN01004649.1:5337977-5353316 GCA_006491835.1 Architeuthis dux
TTAAGTCAGCTTAAAAACTGAGGAAACCTATGTTGACATAATTTGCAATGTAAGTTTATGCTAAATTGACACTAGTTTGTGTCCGGCAGCATTCACGCTTGTTTTTTGAAAATTCTGAATCTTTTAGAGATCACTGTCAAAACAAACGGTATGATCAGGAACTTATTCACTGATCATACCGTTTCCCAATTTTTTAATTGATCACCCCCAACATTGGTCCCGTGACGGTTTCTATTGAGTGACTAACCAGACCTGTCCTTCTCTTCTTCATTCGAATGTTTTTATCAATAAGTGTCATGTGCAAAACCATAAGAAATGTCTAAGACTAAATGCTGAAATCCACTTTTGCTGAATCTTCAGCTTTCTCTTTTTTTTTCACTCCCCCGTCTTTTCGCTGTGCCAATTCTTGAGTGTTTTCCAGACTTTTATTTCAATGCCACAATTCAAAAGTATCATTAAAAGAAAAAGAAAATATTTCTTCTAGTACAATTCCATCCAATCACATACAGCTAAGTTTATATATGTGAAAGTCTATACATACTGTATGTCTGTCTCAATGCAATTTTATACAAATAACAATAGCAAAATTTTATTTATTTGTATTTGAAATTCTAAAAAAGAAATCAAAATTCTAAAAAAGAAATCAAACTAAAACCAAAAATGAAAACAGGTCTGGTTAGTCACTCAATAGAAACTGTCACGTGACCAATGTCATTTGGCAGCATACTTCATCTGCTGACAATTAAAAGAATTGGAAAAAGGGGTGATCAATGAACAATTTACTTCTCTTGCCTTTTGTGTGATCACTAAAAAGTCCAAATTTCAAAAAGACGAGTGTGACCGCTGTCGAACACAAACTAAGGGACTAATTCAGCATAAACTTACATTGAAATAATAATTAATTGCGGGGGGGGATTTAAAAAATAAAAGCAGCAAAGTATCAATTGCCCAAATTTTCCCCATTGTTTTACCCAAACTACAAGGACAGTTGACCCCTTCCCCGGTTTGTATGCCTATGCATATCTATAATCTATAAGTTTGTGTTTATTATAAAAAAAATGTAACCAAAAAGAAAAATCAGAAAACTGAATAGCCTTGAACCATTTCACAATAAGTACATTTTTGAATAATTTTCTTACATAATTATTTTTTCAAAGAATCTTTTCAAATATTTCAATAATGTTTACGCGACCTCCGGAAGTGTCCCAACCCCTACGATGAGAAGTTATGTTTTATGGTGTTATAATGACTCTATGATTCATTGAAACTTTGGCCTGTGCCCTTATTCTTTTTATTTTTTGAACTGTTATTCTTTTTGCTACTGATGTAGAAATGAGAAAGGATGTGTATTGGAGGGGATGTGTATGTCTCCCCCCAGAACAAGATTTGACAACATTCCAGAATGCAACTGAGAAAGTGTGACCGCCGGAGAATGCACTGGCCCTACAGTGCTGCCTTCTTTCTTCTGCTTTCGCTCTGCACGGAAGGTTGCTTGGTAGATATGGGCCTGCCATGCATTCCTTTCCTTTATGCCTCCGGAGATAAGGGTCCTTTTCAGGGACTCCTTGCATCTCTTCTACAGGGCATCACTCCTTCACTGGCCATGGGCTAGTTCTCTGAAAAGCAGAATTTTTGGCAGCCGATGGTCCTCCATTCTCACCACATAAATAATGATTAGAACACCCTGTCAAACAAAATCCAGACAAGAAAAAGTGCTTCATCTTGAGAAATCCTATATATCTTATCAGTTCTGTCAATTAGTGACTCAAACCAGTTGACAAATCTTTTTCTATTTTCATACTGACAGACAATAGAATTTCTATTGTAGTAGTCGAAAAAGAAAAAAAAACAGGAACAGACTCTGTTCAAAACCTGCAACGTTTTCATTTCTTTCTTTTGCCACTCTCTCATTGAAGTACCTAACCCGTCTTCGCAAGCAGCAAGTAACTTTCAACCTTTTTCAGTTTGGTCTAAAAGAAAGTGAATTTGGCTCTCATAGACCTGTTTCCCTCTCTCTAAGGATGCTTTCAACCTTTTTTAATTTGGTCTGAAATAAAGTAAATTCAGTTCTCATAGACCTGGCAACTTTCCTCCTCCCATACTCTCCTTCCTCCTCCCTCTTCGCTTCGCTTCACAGCTTCATTCTTTCCCCCCTCTAACATTAAAGTACCAAACCCGACATTGCAAGCAGCAAGCAACTTTCAACCTTTTTCATTTTGGCCTGAAAGAAAGTGAATTTGGCTATCATAGACCAGTCTCTCTATCTGTAAGGATGTTTTCAACCTTTTTCAGTTTGGTCTGAAAGAAAGTGAATTTGGCTCACATAGACCAGTCTCTCTATCTGTAAGGATGTTTTCAACCTTTTTCAATTTGGTCTGAAAGAAAGTGAATTTGGCTCTCATAGACCTGGTCTGAAAGAAAATTTGGCTCACATAGATTTGGTGACATTTGTCGCAGGTAAAAAAAGAATCATTGACATTTGAACAATGACTAGTTAGAAACCCTCAACCAAAACTGTCAACATAGGTTTCTTCAGTTTTCATGTTGGTCTAGCTTGCTGGCTATGTATATATATATCATATGTACAGGCCGCTCCAATGGAGCTAGAGTACTAGAAATTTAAATATTTACACATTATGTCTAGAAAACAGTTTTTTAGTTTTTTAACCCCCCCAATTTCCAATGTAAATTTATGGTAATTGGTCCCTTAGTTTGTGTCTTGCAACATTCACGTTTGTTTTTTTAAAATTCAGACTTTTTAGTGATCACTGCCCAACAAAAGCAAGAGCAGTAACTTATTCATTGATCACTGTTTTTTCCAATTTTTTAATTGATCATCCCCAACATGGCCTGCTGCCAAAAGTCATTTAAGTCATGTGACAGTTTCTATTGAGTGACTAACCAGACCTATTTTCTTTCTTTTTTATTTCTTTGATCATTTTCATTGATTAAATACTTGTTCTTTTGTTTTGTAATACCCCATGAATTAACCTTTGTACCTATGACCCGATCATTGATTCTGGGAGAACTTCAAAACAGAATTTCTTTACAAGTCAATGCTGATAAATTTTAAATCAGAAGTGAGTCAGACGTGGCTCGAGGGACCGGTGTGAATATATCTTTTACCTTTCCAAAGGCAGCCGGGTCAAATTACAGGAATACCTTGATCAGTGCGGTTTCAATTAGTGCAGGTTTTGATGTCAAGGTATTGCTGCACAAATTAATGTAACTGAGAATAAGCTGAAAACAAAAACACATTAAATTATAATAAGACCTTGAACAGTGCGATTCTGAATAGTACAGAAGATTTTGAAATGAATGAACTGCACTAATCAAGGTACCAGGATCTACTGTAATTAGTGCAGGTTTTGATGTCAAGGTATTGCTGTACAAATTAATGTAACTGAGAATATGCTGAAAACAAAAACATATTAAACTATAACTCTTGAACAGTGCGATTCTGAACACTACGGAAAATCTTTGAATGAATGAACCGCACTAATCAAAGTACTGGTATCTACCATAAGATCGCCCACCCGATAAATCGACCATGGGCGGTTATTTTAGGTGGGCATTTATTTGGGTGTCAAGTTTTTGTTGATGAACATTTGAATCAAGTCCAAAATATCTGTCAATTAGTGGTATAAACAAAAAGTTGCTTCAAAGAAATTAATTTACTCGATACTTCTTCTTTATTGCTGAATGAGTTTGAAAACAAACAAGTTATATTATTTATTTATTACAAAAATTAAATTATTTTTATGATGGCAGGCACTAAATACAGTCTATATAATATATAAACTGTATTTAGTATGTATATATGTTCAGTTCTCATAGCAACTTAAGAAGAAAACACTGTCCAAAGAAGTACCAAATACGATTAAAATGAGTTGCCAATTGATAGTGAAGTGAATAAAAACATGCAAGTCGTAACTTTTATTGTTTTATTATGCTTAATTTAGCAGTTGTGATGGCCTTTGAATAATGGCCCTGGGCTATTATTTGGTCCATTTTTTCCACAAAGATTTGTCTGTTTTTGCGTTTTACTGCCATGGGTGATCTTATGGTAGATCCCGGTATATCTGTATTTCGAAACACACTCGTACTGGGTATGAGATGCTTGTTCTTTTGTTGTGTAATACCTCAGGAATTATCCTATGTAAAACATGTCCCTATCATTGGTTTTGTGAGAACTAACAGAAGAGAGTTTAAAACAGTCAGTCATGGCTTGAGGGACTGGTGTGAATATCTTTTATCCAGTGGTGGAAATGGGGTGGGTACAGTGTATATCTACTTCTCAATTTCAACGTTTTTTTGTAAGTTCAAAGTCTACTAATAGCGACATTACCATATAATCCATTTCCATCACTGCTTTTACCTTTCCAATAACAGCATGGTCAAATTATTTCGAAACACACTCCTACTGGCCTGTCCTTTTATCTATAACACCCCATGAATTATCATTTGTACCTATGACCCTATCATTGATTATGCGAGAACTTAAAACAATAATTTCTCAACAAGTCAATGCTGATAAATTTTAAAGTGGATTGCGGGACCGGTGTGAATATATCTTTTACCTTTCCAATAACATGGTCAAAATTATTTCGAAACACAATCTTACTGCATATGGGATGACAGAGCTTTGTAGTAGCTATAGATTAAATGTCATTTTCAAATAATTTATGATTTAACAGCGAGATATTCTGGCTGTGCAAATTTTATTTGCTGTCTACCATCAAAATGAATTAACTTCTTGGGTTGCATATTGTTTAATTTGCATTCGTATTTATCTGCTTGACCTGCTGTCCTTTTAGAGAGCAAGAAATTTTTGCTTTGTCTGCACAAATTTATGAGGTATTTAGCAATTCAAGCAGAAGCAACGTCTTCCGTTTCTTCAGCTGGCTTACGAGATTATTCATATATTCATGCAATTATCAGACAGAAGTAGTACTCTTCGTTAACACTCGGGACATTGCAGGTAAATGGCTCCGACTGGGGTCTATTTATTATGTCTGGATAAACAGTAGTAATGGAGCCTGAAAGAAAGTTTTCGTAAATCGCTACTTCATTAATCAATCAGAAATCTATGAAAAAAAAAGAAAATTTAAATTTAAATTTAAATGTAAATTTAAAAAAAAGTAACGTTGAAATTTGAATATTTCAAATCTGAATTTTTGACTATGTAAAATTTGAATTTGAATTTTTTTCCCCAATAAGACTACAAGACTACAAGATCATAGATTTAAATACAAAGATAACCGATATCAAAAGCATACATTATTAATTCAGTTCTACTTGCCTCAGAATAATCATTTTTATAATCTTCAAGTGAAACCTTCGGCCTCATTATACAGTGTTATTAAATCATGAAAATAATCCATGTATATAAGTGAGAACCGTCTGTTTGTCTGTCACACTATAAAAAAACCACCTAAGCATGGGAACAGACCAACCAAATTTGGCATGCATGCTCAATGGACCTAGGGAAAGGTTTTAGTGTAAGAAGGTTTGGGATTTTTTTTTGTGGTGTCTGCATTTGCGCTCATCTCGATAATAATGATCTGATTTTCATCTATTTCTATATAATACTAAAATCAGATTTGCCCAACCAAATTTGGCATGCATACTTAATGGACCTAGGGGAAGGTTTTAAAGTAAAAAGTTTGGGGATTTTTGGAAAAAAAACTTAAATGTGATCCAAGAGTTCATGATGGTGATGATTTTTCAAATAAGGTATGATTCAATAAATACATAGTTCAAATCCATGACCTTTTATCTCCGGTAGGAACAAGCAGAATAATACTATAGATTCTATCTGGTTAAAAGATTAGGCCTTTCAAAGGAACTAGCTAAATCTGGCCTATCGGCTGGTTTTAAGTTAGTATGAGAATAAGGCTGTAAATAGGCTTCACTAGGTTTCCTGTAGATAACCAGAGAATACACTGATCTAAATAATATTTGAAAAATAAAATAAAATTTAAAAAAAACAAGTTATAAATGTCGTAGGTTTCTGAGATTGGTAATTAACCCTTTATAGGGCACTCCTAAAATATTTCAGATATCAAAACAACCTTGTATATTTTGTATGTTAAACTAAACCTAATTACAAGATATTTTCAGTTGCAAGTTTTCTGAAATGTTTGTGTTTATGGGGGAAAAACCTCCACTGATTAAGTGATCATATATGGTGCCTAGCCCAAAAACTGACCAAAAATGGAAAATATAAAAAAATTAAAAATTAAAGTAGAAAGTTAAATAAAACGTAGAATTAAAGAATAATATTCAATAAAATAAATAGATACAAAAAATTGATATTGACAAAAAAATAACACCTCTGGGTTGATTTTAAAATTTTATTGTGTGGGCCAAAAAACAGGCTAATTTAATGGGGGCCAATTTAATGTGGTATGCCTCAAAACAGTTTCTGTCTTTGTTCAAGCACAAGTGTACTTTGCAAAGCTTGTAGACCATATTGGTGCGGATTATGTTGTCTTTGTGTCTACAGTATTTGCATGTTGCTGACAGGTGATCATATATAGTCACTTGCCCCATAAAGGTTTAAGATATTGTTTAAACTAACATTTAAATGATTACCTCTTATTCTGTTACATTTTTAGCAAAACTTTCCTAAAATATCTTTTATTATATATGGTGTGAAAATGATAACCAAGAAATTATGTGTGTCCATAGGTTTGGTTTTCAAGAAATATTTAATAAGAAATCTGTCTCCGTGCAAAGATTGCTGTCTACCAGACAGTCGTCCTTATCACCCTCCTCTACGGTATCAAAACTTGGACCTGGTGCCGCAAGCATGTGAAGAAACTCGACCAGTTCCACCTTAGATGCCTCTGAAAAATAGGCTGGTTTTCTCAAGAAGGCCAGTATAAGAGGCACAGGGACGTCTTGAAATCCAACGTCAGAGCAAGCGTGCAACATTCCCACTAACACCTGGGAGAGTCTAGCGCTAAATTGTTCAGAGTGGCGAAAGATCTGCCACACTAGTGTAAAGTGCTTTGAACGCTGCTGTACAGACCAGCTTCAAGAGCGCTGAAGAGTCTGCTACGCCAATGTACAAGATCATCCTCAGACAGTTGATGACTTCATCTGCCCGGACTGTCAGTGTTGATGCCGTTTGCTGATAGGACTGGTCAGCCACTGACATAGCCACACCCACCATCATCATTGAATTTGAAGTGCAGGGCGAGAGGGATCCATCGGATCCAACAGCTCGGTCTATTAGTATCAGTAATCTTATTGTCTGTGCATCTTCTATCTATCTATCTATCTATCTATCTATCTGCATCAGTGGCATAGCAAGACAGGGGTCAAGGGGGGCAGTCCTGGGCACAAGTGTGGAGGGGCGCAAAAATTCCATTGGCCTGAAATATCGGTGATGTTGAATTCAAAAGTGCACATATACTTTTATCACAGGAAAAAAAAATTGTATAACACATGATTTTAGCAAAAATCTTTTTGAAAAATATCTTTTAAACATTATTTTTTAAGCAAATATTTAATTTTTTTTCACAACCGCAAAGTCTACAATATATTCAAAAAGAATCCTGGAATAAAAGTCACAATATAGCGTTACCCTGAGCTACCCCCCAAAAAAACGTAATAGGAAGAAAAGTCACAATAAAATAATCAAAACATTTTTGGGGTTGGGTTGCCAGAATTATCTTTGCCCCCAGGCGCTGAGAAACCCTTGCTACACGACTGATCTGCATGTATACAAGTATATTGAGTTGAGCACACTAATGGTATTTTGTACATATGAAAATTGAACACACAAATAAAATCAAAGTGGTCAACCAAAAATTTAAAATTTGCTATTTTGGGGGGATTGCTTATGAAATGTTCAGGGAAGCATCATTCTTCTCTGAAATATCATTTTCTGTCACATTCAATACAGAAACTTACACTGGTGTCATGCCTGTTAACTATTTATAAGTTAATATAAGTTGTGTCCCCCTTCATGATTGGCTGTTTAGAGTATATCAAGGGAGATGGCTCTTGTATGGCAATGATTTACATAGTGCTGGGTTATTAACCAATCAGGGCTGGCCTTGGAGTGCCACCATTATTATATTAGCTTCCCACTTTGAGGGATCTTACACTTTTCTATTGTAAGCTGAAGGAGTGAAGTCCCAGTGCTCATAATTTCACTTGGATATTTTATATTTATTCTTCCCCGAAAAAAAAAGAAATTAAAATGAGATGACACTTATGATTAGAATCATTTTGTTTGCACTACTTTTAATTTTCTAACTATAAGACGACTGGCACAACTGAATATTTTATTAAATGATTGCAAGTCTTAAAACTTAAGCAGAATAATACAATAATATTCACAGTACTGAAAATGATTGAATTATAGGGAACTATATAGGGACTATAGTATTCAAAAATGAATGGTCAATTTTCAATTAGCAGGGATACCCGGCATTGCCCGTTATGAAAAATAACTGAAAACACAACCAAACAGGAAAAATATGTTTTTTGATATATTTCTTCTTATACAACACGTTTCGGCTGATCCATTCTTCAGCCCTCGTCAGGTGTATAATTCAAGAAAAGAGGCACGCCTTTTTTGTTTCTGACAAAGAAAATTGTGGTTATTAATAAACCAATCAGAACATCATCATCATCAGCCTTTTAATGTCTGTCGTTAGACATAGTCCATCCCCAAGATTCGCCAGACCTCTTGATCATGGGTGTCACAGCACCAATATTTTCTGAACTTGTCTAACTCATCATGCCATTTTATTTTTGCTGGCCATAATGTTGCATATGTCTTTGGGGATCCATGTTGTGAGTCGTGATATTCAGCGGTTGTCAGACATTCTTGCAACATGGCCTGCCCATTGCCATTTGAGTTTTCTAATGGATTTTATGATATTCTGACTCCTGTTTGTTCTCTTATATACTGTGCTGTCTTGTGATCTCTCCATGTGATGTTGAGCATGATCCTTAGCTTAGATCCATAGTTCTTAGTTTGAGAGTCAATCTTTTGGTTAGGTTCCATGTTTCAGCTCCATAGGTGACTATCGGGAGGATGATTGGTTGTAGACCCTTCTTTTTAAGACTAATGGGGTCTTCTTATTCTTGAGGGTTGAGCTTGCTCCGCCAAAAGCTTGCCAACCTAGGGTGAACCATCGACAAACCAGCCGAAACATTGTGTTGACAATATCAAAAATGGGGAAAAGAGATTCGATTGTACAAACAAAAGTTGGAATCATCAATTCTTGTCATTTACAGTAGGCATATGAAGGATTGTGCTAAACTGATCTGAATATGAATGTTTGAAAAAGAAAAAGAAAATCTAAATTACATGCAGTGAAGGAAATATTGGTCTGATAAAAGTTGATAAAAAAATAAACAATAACTTCTTGATAAGAATAAAAATTACTTATATAAATAAAAGTAAATAATAAAATTAAATTAAAAACAAGAAATAAACCAATCCAGCAAACATAAAAATGAACAAAAGAACGGAACGTATTTGATGGAGAGAGATGAATCAATAATAAATGATATTGTGGGGGAAATTAAAGAAAAACACAACTAATGACTTGGATAAATAGAATTGATGAATTGTTGTTGTAAGGCAGACAACAACGGTTGTATGTATTTTTACAATGGAGAGGCAAAGCCTGGGGTGAAGATTGAGTGAAATAGAAGGAGAATGGAGGATGGAAACCAAATAATGATTGAAGATTTGATTATGAAAAAGGTTAGTCCAGATAATAATGATTATAATCTACTTGGAGATAAAGTTTGCAGTAATAGATATTCGTTTTTTATATGCAGATATTGCTAATTTTACAAGGTACAAGACTTATTGATACAGTCTGGGAGAGAAGGACCTGCTTGCAGCCGGGGTTGGCCTGAGGAGTTACTGGGTGTTGTGAATTACAAATTAACAAATAGCAAATCAGTAATTTTAAAGTTTGGGTGTTATCGCCCTTGGTTGCTCAACAGGGGGCGTTCTTAAGGGGAGTTATCGCCCTTGGTCACTCAATAAATTCAGTAGTAGAGGAGGAGAAGGACGTGTAGGATCGGACCTTTCAGTTGGAGTTTACTGAGGTTAATTTAAAACACAAAACTGGGCCCTATGGAAAACATTTTTTGCAGGGCCCTAGGTCCACAGCCAAGCTTTGTAGAATCTAATATATATAAAATAGGTTATTACAGACCTTATATCTGTATGGTAGAATGGAAAACAATCAAAATGTTTGCTTAAAAATTTCAGAGAAATACATTTTTACGCTGTTCTATAATTAATTAATATATTATTTAATTCAAGTACAGTAAAATTAATTCAAAACATAAAGAGTATACCTAACATTCCAAGGGAAATATATGAATCACTGCCACCCATATATGCTTCTTTTTACCTCGTAAATCAAGCAGTGGTTGTGGTGATAAAATTAAGTTAACCTTGGTGAAAATGCTACCAGTATGGTTTGAACCATAAATTCATGATTTGAAAAAAAAAAAACGGGTCTGGTTAGTCACTCAATAGAAACCATCATGTGACCAATGTCTTTAAACAGCATGCCGTGTTGGGGGTAATCAATCAAAAAGTTGGAAAAAGGGGTGATCAATGAATAAGTTACTTCTCTCACATTTTGTTGGGCAGTGATCACTAAATAAAGTCTGACACAAACAAAGGGATCAATTAAGGATAAACTTACATTACAAATTGAGCCCCCCACTAAAAACCTGTTTTCAAAAAAACAAAAAAGTATTTTTCCGTACTCATAGAGGGGAGTGTGTGTGCAAAATTTCAAGTCTCTACTATGAACAGTTAGAGCTGGGCAAAGTATGGATACATAGATAGATAAATAGATACATATAAATGTCAGAACACATGAATAACCTAAACCCAGCAGCAGTGTTTAAACCAGTCTGTTGTGGGTAATGGTAATTAATAAAATAGGAGAATAAAGAGGAGAGAAATGCTACAATGTCTTCTCCTATATTTGCAATTGATAAATACTGCTGCTCCAACAACTATTAATACTCGTAATAATTTCTGTAAATGTTTTCTAGAAACAATAAATCAGCTTTAAATGTTCTATTAATAAATTAATAATTAATTAATGCCACAATTAGCAACTTTGACATAACAGAATGAATTCCTGATTTAAAAATGTTAAAAAATATGTAAATTAGGATCCAAGAGAAAAAGTGAAGTGCATTTTTGTAATTGTGTCAAGATGTCTTTAGAGTTTTTCTTTCACATATGTTTGTGATCTCACATCATCTAACAGCCTCTTAAAACCCATAAGAACCCACTGTGACACCAGTGTCACATACAATTTAATTGATCTACACAGTCTCTTATATAATATTATATTTTATCCTTGATTTTAACTCATGAAGTGTACTAAGTGACATCTACTGAACATCTTAGTGCAGTCACATGACTGTGTGTCAATTTGCTTACCCAGAATCCCACATAATGTTCCTTCAAGTAGAAATGGGTCTGGGTTCTTATGGGAAGTCAAAAGAGATAGATGAGGCAAGTCAACTGATTTCCCCTAGCAATGATTAACAAACACTACTGACCTTTTAAGAATACAGAAGACAATTAAAATCATTGCTGTTCTCTGTAAAACCTGGTGTTAGGTGTCTGTTGCAATGTGTTGTTGTGTGTTAGACAAGACTAGAATAGATTATCCCGGGCCCAATTGGGAGCAATTAGTCCAATTGGCTTAAAGCCGGCCCTGCTTTTAGCAGCAATTTGAAATCTATTCTTTCCCCTTTTAGACCTACAGGCATATAATCCTCCAGCACTTTCAGCAGGGAATATTAAGAAAAAACTGCCACCAACGCCACCGCCACCACCGCCTTGTGTATGATCTTTTCCTACTTCGTTTACTGTCTCATGGGCACCAGTCGGTTAGTTTCCCCCCCCCCATCTATTATCATTTCTTCTTGCTAGGTGACAAGCCCATCTCCATTTTTGCTTCTTAATTAGTTGTATAATATCCTTCACTCTAGTCCTCTCTCTGATCCATGTTGATATTTTTCTATCTCTTAGAATTATCCCTAGCATTGCTCTTTCCATGGCTCTCTGCGCTATTCTGAGTTGGTTTTCAGATTGTTTTGTTAATTTTCATGTTTCGCATCCATAAGTCATGGCTGGTAATATGCAGCCATTGTATACTCTACACTTTAAGCATATTGGCAAGGTGCTTTTCAGAATGTCTCTATTCATACCAAATGCTTTCCAATCTATGGTTATGCGTCGTTTTATTTCACAGCCATGATCTTTCTCTAGCTTTATTACCTGTCCTAGGTAGATGTATTCATCAACCTAGAGTCTCTCCTTCTGTAGAATAATCATGTATTTTACATGTTCTGCCGACATGAGAGACGTTGGGTTGTACATTTACAGGAGCGAAAATTCTGTGGAGGGAAATATAACATTTTGTCCATACCGGAGAAAAGGCTCTCCCATGTGGTTGGATGGAAAGACAACAAAATTCATTATTTTCAATTGAAAATATGGGTTCGTTTTATTCCCGTTGATAGCTTCGATTCCAGGCTGGTTCACGGATCACTTTGGGGTATTGAATTCTGCTTCGGTTAAAATTCTAAACGAGTTGTTAAAATCTGTTCCTAGTTGCTTTGCCCTGGGTGACCAACTAGTGTGATGATAGTAGTTCAAATCAAGTTTCTTCCTCCTTCTTTTCTGTCACCCCTAACGTGCTGAGGAGTCAAGCTCCCTAGCTTGTTTTACCCGTGGCACCTGGGTGTCGGATCCTAACTGACTCTAAACTGCCGGCTGATTTGAAATCCTGGCCACCTTTAAACCACACTGGTTGGTCGAATGCATTTTCTTTGTTCTGACTTTGTCGGCATTTGACCTATTTTCTAGCCCCGGGAATATGATATGGTGTTTTGGTCATGTACCAATCTATCTCCTCAAAATGTTCGAACACACAAACACACACAACTAGAGTGTATTTCATTACACTTCTATGTAGCTACAGTATAGCAGAAATAAATTGGACAAAAACTAGTTCAGCAGGAAATAATCTTTTTAATAATAACACTGATGTAATTCATGAGAGAAAACAAAAGCAGCTCAACTTCACATATAAGACCCAGGGGATATTTATTTAGCCATTTTTTTGGGGGAAAAAGTGGGTCTTCTATGCTATCAAATACAGTATTTTCTCTTTTGAATGTTATCTAGTAATAAATGAGGTGTGTAGGTTTTATATTCGTGAAAATCCTTACTTTTGAGGGGTTTATCTTTTTAAAAGCTGGTGAAAACTGCACAAACCTTTTTTTTGGTCACCTGATACTAAACATAGAGAGGAAACTCACTCCCCCCCCCCAGAGTCTTTTGCCTATGAATACATATGATCAAGTATAACATCTGTTCTATAGCTAGGCAATGGTTCTTGCAAGCTGTTCCTCTTTGAGTGCTTTGCATATGCCAGATATGAGAAAGCTCATCTAGTAAAATATCTATTATTTTTCTCTCTATATCAGTGGTTCCCGACCAGGGGGGGAATTTGTAAATAAATAAATAAAAGTCCTGTCTAGAGATAGGGTTTTCTGCACTTCTATCTATCTATCAAGTCGAAGGCTCGAAATAAGCTCCAAGTTGAAAATGATTTAAGATGTGCTCTCTCACTAATAGACCCACAAATCAAAGAACTTATTTTTTTGTAATAAATTGGAATTTCAAATGATGTGTTCTAATAATGTTCACTTGCTTTCTTTGAGTTACAAATACACAGCAGCAGCTGTACAATTATAAATTTAAACTAATTCTTAGTATGAAGCTGTCTAATTATATGTAAAATAAAGTTATTATTTGAAATTAATTTAGAGATAAGGTTTTCTGCACTTCTATCTATCAAGTCAAAGATTCGAAATAAGCACCAAGTTGAGAATGATTTAAGATGTGCTCTCTCACTAATAGAACCACAAATTGAAGAACTAGTAGCAAAAAACAAGAACAGAGATCACATTGATGAGCATATCAGTTATGAAAGCAGAATTCTTATTTTTTTGGTAATAAATTGGAATTTCAAATGATGTGTTCTAATTATGTTCGCTTGCTTTCTTTGAGTAACAAATACACAGCAGCAGCTGTACAATTATAAAACTGAACTAATTCTTAGTATGAAGCTGTCTAATTATACGTAAATAAAGTTATTATTTGAAATTATTCTTTGTTGCAACTTAATAAATGGAAGGGGGGAATACTAGTAATCTTATTGACAAAAGTGGGGAATGACTCGAAAAGGTTGAGAACCACTGGTTTAGTTCATCAAAAGATTCTTGCAATACTACAGATACACAGGTATCGCCTGCTTTTTGAAAGTTTGCTTTATGTCACTCTTTCGCATTTACAAAAAAGAGAGAGAAACAAAAATAGCATCCAGTGTTTATTTTGCAGCAAGTCATTATAGAAACAGTGTGCATCCACTTCCTCTCTCTCCTACACCTCAGTCTTGTGTACCTCCCATCAGCCAAACCACCAAAGACATTATCTCCATTTTTGGGTCTGGGAATGCTCAAAAGCTTTCCCCATATTAATTAATGGTAACCACTTGTTTGCTTTACACATTTCAGGGTTTTTTATTGGAATTCTCCACTTTTGGAAAACAGTTTGATATAAGAAAACCCTTAATAATTGGCAAAATGTAACATTCCTCCCATCACGCAAACCTCCAAAGACTCAGCTTAACATACCATTATCTCCATTTTTTTGGTCTGGGAATGCTCAAATGTTTTCTCCATATTAATTGACGGTAATCGCTTCTTTGCTTTATGCCATTTCAGCTGGCGAAAGGTTTTTTCTATAGGAATGATCTACTTTTGGATAGTTTCCTGTAGTTTGATATAAGAAAGCCCTTAATAACTGACAAGATGTAATGAGCAAATACATAGACTTAAGTAAAGTCTTTTTGCAATATTAATGACGTTATTATAGCATTAAATGCATATGAAGATTGCAGTATCACCTGGGTAAATGTAAGACACTTTACTGCATAAAATATTAGCTTATTTCTAATAGAATTTCTCAATTAGAGTAGATGCAACATTTCCTCAAAATAGATCAGATAATTTTTTTTAGATGAACACCAAATGGAAGACTGAAAGAGACCGGTTTCCATAAGATAATTTCCATTAAATGCAAAATTACATCAAAATTTAGGCTCTGAAATGGTGGGACTATTTTATTGTGGCACTTTACGCTTAAGTTGCATCTGCTTCGTGAGAAACGATCACAATGAAAACTAGCATTCCAAGGAAATTTATGAATCACCACCACCTAATGCTGCTGATTGATTGTTCAGTTTA
>VCCN01004649.1:5359382-5369651 GCA_006491835.1 Architeuthis dux
ATTGCAGATTCCACCCAAGCACTTAAGTAGCTTCAGTTTCTCTCTCTCTTTCCTCTCCTTTGATTTGTTGATGTTGTTGTCCATTCATCTGTTAGTGGGTGGGTATTTTCAAATTTTTCTGAGTGTGTTCTTTTTTCCGCACTCTGCACCATTATTTCTTGTCCCTTTGTTATATTACTTTGTATCTGTCACTTTCTTTTTTTATTATTTTTATCTATCCTAAAAAAGTTTTTTTAGTATAAATTGGAACTTTTATTTACTGTTACATCCACTTGAATAATCCAGAGAGTAAAACCAGTTGTACAACTCGTTGTGCATCAAAAAAGAAATATTATATATATATTAAGTAATTTGATTATTTTGGTACTGAAGCTACTTAATTTGGTTCCAAGACCATACAAATTTGGTCTGATGATGGATTTTGAGTTATTTGATTATTTTGGTACTGAAACTACTTAATTTGGTGCTAAGACCATACAAATTTGGTCTGATGATGGATTTCAAGTTATTTGATTATTTTGGTACTGAAACTACTTAATTTGGTTCCAAGACCATACAAATTTGGTCTTGTGCAGCAACAGATATCTGGCAACTCTGTCTGAAATCAAACTATACTGTATCAGATGCATGAATCCTTACAAATGTGTGTACTTTGTTATAAAAGGTTTGAATGTTTCGAGTTTCACTTTCAGAAAATAATGGAAAACAAAGGAAGAAAATAGGAGCAAAGAAAAGATGGCTTCCCTTGATTATGTCTTGCAAATTGTTTAAAGATCGTATTGTTTTATGGATATACACTTGGTTTGTCCAGAAGGTATCCAGCTATTTAATATTAATGTTGAAAAAAATGGTTTGTCTGAATTTTGGGGTGTATTAATCATTATGTGTGATATGGTCGGACTATTATCCTTGTCTTGATGAGGAAAATAGTCCAACCATATCATACACAATGATGGTTGAAAAATGTTTTTAAATGCTTCTCTATTAGTCACATAGATCAAACGTTATACAGTAAAACTTTCAGATAAAGATTCAATCTATAACTATGGCAGGCTGCAAGTCTATTGATCCAGTCTTGTGTGTATATATACAAACACACATATATATATATATATATATATTTCAACCAATCCAACTGAACGTGACATTAATATGTAAGACTTGGTAGATTTTCTCTAGCAATTCTGTTTACTTTAGTCTAGATTCTGCTTGAGGGTAAAAATCAATACCCAATTGTTGTGAACAATTAATATTGGTTTGATTGTGTCTTGTACTGCCAGTGACATAGTTACCCTTGAAGTATAAAATGACCTGGATTCATAGTCATCAGAAGAAGATTTGTTTATCCCGATGAGACTTGAACTCACATCCACAGATTAATGCTCTGCTGCTCTTACCAACTGAGCTACGAAAGCTAGTTGCTCACTGCCAAAGGAAGTTGACCTGAGTAAAGTTGCAATAAAAAGCAACTGAAAAATTAAGATGAGGGTAAATAGTAGTATAAGAATTACCAATAATAATTGTAAAGATTATTAGGATTAGATATCAACAGATTTAAAATGCAACAAAAGTTATACTCACAAACTTATTTATTCATACTTATTTATAAGGATGGCACTCAAGGACACGTCCCCAACCAGAACTTAAACTGTGCCACCTTATCGGAAGTTGATAAGCGCTCTTCCACCTAAGGGCCATAACTCAAGATACTTACTTAACAATAATGATTTACAATAAATAGATAATTAATCGCTTTACTGATACTGATACTATCAGTAAACATAAATAAACATGGCTCTGAGAGATCAGAGTAGAGGGTAATTTTGATGGTTTGATTTGGACTTCTGTTAGCTAACTAGCTTTTGTTGCTCAGTTGGTAAGAGTGGCAAGGTGTTAACCTGGCCTACTTCAGGCATTTAGGGATGTGAGTTCAAGTCTCACTGAATGCTTACTCTTTACTTCAAATCTAGGCTGTTTACTCATTGCCGAAGGAAGGCAGCCTGAGTAAAGTTGCGATAAAAAGCAACTGAAAAATTAAGTTGAAGGTAAATAGTTTGTTAAGTATTTTGAGTTGTTTCCCTTAGGCAGGAGAGTGCTTATCAACTTCCGGTAAGGCACCACTGTTTAAAGGGGAAACCATATTGGTTTTAAGATATTGGAGAAGACACACGTGTGTGTCGTTAACCACGGTCATTGTAAATGTATGAATAGACTGGATCTGTGTAAGTATGTCTTTTGTTTGCATTTTTAATCTGTTAATATCTGTCATTATACCAACTTTACATAGTAGTATAAAAATTATTAATAATAATCATTTACAATACTTTATCTAACGGATAAATAATAAAATAATTGCTTTAGAAGATTTACTTATTCACACCAAAAACTTTTTGCTGTGACTTGTAAAACCTCACAGTGATTGGCAAATCCATATTCTCTTCCTGGATTCAAAGCCATCAAAGAGAATCCATCTCAGCAGATTGACATGAATTTTCGAGTCGACTGACTTGCCAAATCTATTTATCTGGTTTGTCAAGACAAATTAGAGCTGGAAGTGTAACATGTCCAAACAATTTGCCATCTCTTTCTTCATCTGGTTCCTCGGTTATTTGTCCAGCCTCTGCGTCGTCTTGTGTACACAGAACTCGTATCTCTGGTTCCTTGTGTCTTAAGGCTTCACGCTGTTCCAATATCCTAGTGTCTCCAGAAATCTTGGATTCGATATAAATTTACGGAAATTATAGGATAAGCTTCTTCTATATATTTAACTGGAGTTATTTATTCAGTCTATAGGATCGTTCTTCTGTGAAGATAATATTTCCAGCGTTTTGATAAACAATTTTCCTATCTTCATCTTTTGATAGGAATTTGATTGATGTTGAACATAATGAAGAAAACTATTCCCTGATCTTTTCTTTTCATGTTGAGCCTCAGTTACAGGATGAAGTAAGGTTTGTTTGCTTTGACTGGTCGTTCATTTTCTGTAAAGATAATGTTGCAGTGGCATAACTAGAGATTTGGGCTCCTTGAGGGGCCCTCTCCAACATTTAGTAAGATTTGAAAAAAAACAAAGGAAAACTAGCATTCCAAGGGAAATTATGAATCACTGCCACCCACTTCTTTAGAAGTCACATTATATCCGTGCCTAAATATGAATGTGAGAATAAAGAAGCCAGCAAAGTGTAGGATTAAAAAGACACCTGCCTACCATGAGAACTTTGTTAGCTCAATTGGTAGAGCAGAACCTGCATATAGGGTTGCTTCCAGGATGGACGTGGGTTCGATCTTTGCATGGAGCTCATTTCTTTATTGACAATTACGATTTATGCCGCTTGTTTAGCAGTTGCTCACTGTGGTGCCAGGCAAATATAGGTTCTCAACTAATAAATGTTTTTATAATTTTCATATTCTGTCAAATATAAAATTATTGATCATTTGATTTCATATAAATATAGGAAAAGAAATGAAAAACTATTTCTCAAACGAAAGAATTCCTGGATCCTCCCCAAAATTTAACCAATGTTCCTTAGTCCAATGCCCACCTTTTTACAAAATATCATTCAAATTCATTCAGAACTATTGGAGATACTGGACAAACATGAGAGAATACATATACCTTTTCCATCTTCTACCTATAGACTAGCATTCCAAGGGAAATTATGAATCAGTGCCACCCATATATGCTGTGTTGGGGGTGATCAATTAAAAAGTTGGAGAAAGGGGTGATCAATGAATAAGTTACTGTTCTTGCCTTTTGTTGGGCTGTGATCACTAAAAAAGGTCTGAATTTTCAAAAAACAAGTGGGCACAAACTCGTGATCAATTTAGCATGAACTACATTGCATATTGAACCCCCCTCTAAAAACCTATTATGGGAATTTTCAAAAAACACAAAACATTTTCCCTATTATTGTCATAAACATAAGCCTTGATGCATTTCGCCAAATTTCATTTGGTTTCTACAGAAGCTCTTTTGCAGTGCAGAAAACCCGTGTGTGCAGTCTGATTATTCACACAGATAACAAGAATATGACCAACAATTAGGACTCATACCCGCTTCCCCCCCTCTCCTACGACCAACAACTCTCTCTACTTTTCCACAGCTCAGTACACATTTCACACAAACATGTGAATAATCGGACTGCACACACATGAGTTTTCTGCACTGCAAAAGAGCTTCTGAAGACACCAAATGAAATTTGGCGAAATGCATCAAGGCTTATGTTTATGACAATAATAGGGAAAATGTTTTTTGTTTTTTGAAAATTCCCTTAATAGGCTTGTCTTGGGACTACTATTTACCTTCATCTTAATATTTTAATTGTTTTTATCACAACTCACTGGCAAGAGGAACCTGTGTTCAAATCTCACCAGGAGCTTACTCTTTATTATCCACGCTGTTTGCCCACTGCCGTAGAGTGATGGCCTGAGTTGAGTTGTGATAAACACAACTAAAAAATTAAGTTTATCGTAAAGAGTAGTAAAAGTCAATACAATGGGTTATAATACTTTATCTAATAATGAAAATAAATAATAAAATATGGGCAACTCCATTCTACTTTTTGTGTAACCATTCTTAGTATACTTGAACTATTTTTCTATACACTCATGTGTGCCAACTCCTTCACCTTTCTTACTTGAACAGTGTGGTCCCCTATCTATTAGTATATATAAGATTTTTCTATATATAAAGATATTTATATATATGTATAAATGTTTGTTGTGTGGATGTAAGGTAATCCAACAGAATAATTTGACAATGTGGAAATGAAAGATTGAGAAAAGCATGTTATGTCTCAAACATATTTATTATCGTAAACATAAGCTGTGATGCATTTCGCTGAGTTTCATTCGGCATCTTCAGAAGCTCTTTTGCAGAAGTTGGTTATTGCAATTTTTCCTGCAAACAAATAAAATCTTGCAATCGTACATTTAGCAACACTAATCGCTCCCAGATGAAATAAACTCCTGGGTATTATCCTTTTTAGTGGGTTAGGACAAAATCATAAAAAAATCCCTTGTGAAAAATTGATGAGGGGGTCACAATTTGAAAAGTTTGGGAATGCCTGCTGTAGAAGAAGTTGAATTTTATATTTTGGTTTACACCACTAATTTTAGTAAGGATTGTTCTTGTTGTTCCTGTTCAACTCCAGACTTTGTACTGGAGTTTGACAATAATTGATACAAGGGGTTGCTCTTCTTTGCACCTGTATAATTCCTTTGACCTCTGATGTTGACAGTGAACTAAATAAAACTCAAATGTCGTGAGTGAATTCATTTCTCAGACATGGAGATTTGTGATAACAAGAATTGAAAACAAATATTTTTTTGTATTTCATTTCATAATCATGAATAGCATTTAATTACATTGTTAATTAGACATTAAAAATTCATTCTTCAATCAACATTAAGATTTTCTATTTTGGGTAATATTGACCAACGGATGATTTATTCATAGAACTTTATTTAAAAAGGGATATGAATCGGGTGCCATGGCTTGTATTTTCCCAATTGGGCCGCTTTTGTATTACATAATCAATTCATGACATGGAAACAAAATACAATGAAAGTTCATTCACATCTTATTGCTTGCAGCCAGGCCAGTCAGAATGTTTGGGGGTGTAGCGGTGGAGGTTCTTTTTGGCTTGTGTTATTGTACATAGTGTAGAGATCGGTCTCCTCCCTTGGAGGATTAACAGGATCGCAACAGGTGGCTCTTTACATGATCCCCATCGTGTTACAGCATCTAGTATACCCAGATGGTCACTCATCTAGGTACTGAACAGGCTCGATGTTGCTTAACTTCGGTGGTCGTACGTGAACCTACATATCCAACGCAATTTGGCCATAACAAAATGAAGGTGTTTTCTATAGTTTTGAGAAGGGTCATTAATATTCAAATGTTCTCAATATATGAAAAAAATATGTATCAATCAAAAAATAATTCCTGGATCTGCCATAAAATTTAATCGATTCTTCTTTGGCCCATGGCCCACCCTTCCACAAGATGTCATTGAAATTCATTGAGAACCTTTTGGAGATATCGTGCGGACAAACAGAAAAACATGAGTGAATAAATATAAATATATGAAAAAGAATTAAAATTATCTCTCAATTGTGTAAGAATTCCTGGATTCATCCCAAAATGTAACCAATTATTCCTTAGTCGATTTTACAAAATGTCATTCAAATCCATTCAGAGCTTTTAGAGATATTGGACAAACATGAGTGAATACATTTACCTCTTTCAACCTTATTGGCAGAGGTGACTGGCATTCCAAGGGAAATTATGAATCACTGCCACCCATATATGCTGTGTTGGGGGTGATCGATTAAAAAGTTGGAAAAACGGGTGATCAATGAATAAGTTAATTCTCTCGTCTTTTGAACGGATGTGATCACTAAAAACGGTCTGAATTTTCAAAAAACAAAAAACATTTTCCCTACTTTCAAGTTTCTACTATGAACGGTTAGGGCTGGGCATAGATAGATATATAGATACATATAAATATGAGAACACATGAAAAACCTAAACCCAGCAATAAACCAACACTGTGGGTAGCAGTGATTAAAAAAAGCATTTGATTTGCTTGATTATGACGATTTTCTGAACAGCTGATGTTATAAAACAAAAAAAACGAAACCACTCCTTCACACGCATATGCATAAATAAGATATTTAGTAGAATAAGCAAAGTTGGTCCAAGTTAACCTTCATGTTCAACCATCAAAATTACAAAAACGTCATAGTAGAAACTTGAAATTTTGCACACACACTCCCCTCAAAAGTAAGTTGATGCCAAATTGATCCCATATTTGTGTCCAGCAGCATTCACACTTGTTTTTTGAAAATTTGGACTTTTTAGTGATCACTGCCCACCACCACTGTTTAATTTAAAAGGTAAAAAGTAGTGTGGTGATTCATAATTTCCCTTGGAATACTAGTTGTCTATAACTCTAAGTAGAACCATTGGCATCCCTTTTTAACAACTTATTCCCATCTTTGATGTTAACACAATGTTTTGGACGATTCATTCTACGACCTTCTTCAGGTGTAATATGTAATATCAATTAGGAAAGAGTCTCTTTTCTAAGGTTTAAATTTTGTTTTTGATACCGCTTCTACTTTGCCGCGCCAGAGAAAGAGACTGAAAAAAGACACTTTCTTCATTTACGTATATCACATGTTACACTTGAAGAAGGCCATAGAATGAATTAGTCGAAATGTTGTGTTAACATCAAAGCTGGGAAGAAGAGATTGCATTGTCCTAACAAAAGTTGAAATTATCTATTAATATCAATTAAGTGGATTTAGATTTAGCATTTCTAAGAGAGTAATATCAAACTGGTTGTTTTGGATGCGGTTCCAGTCTTGTGACTAGTTACTTTATTAGGAACTGTCACCAAAACTTTCAACATAGGTTTCTTCAGTTTTTAAGTTGGTCTGGCTGTGCTAGCTATGTATGTATGTATCTTGTGTACAGGCCATGCGAATGGAGCTAGAGGGTTGAAATTTAAACAACAATATAGATCAGAGAGAGGACTAGAGTGAAGGATATTATACAACTAATTAAGCAGCAAAAATGGAGATGGGCTGGCCACCTAACAAGGAGAGATGACAATAGATGGGGGAATAGACTAACCGATTGGTGCCCATGGGATCAGTAAACGAAGTAGGAAAAGACCAGACACAAGATGGAGGGACGGGATAGAAATATTTGCCGGTAAGACTTGGCAGAGGTTAGCACAAGATAGGTTGTCATGGAAGGAGATGGGAAAGGCCTTTGTCCAGCAGTGAACTTATAATGGCTGATGATGATGGTGATAATATCTAGAAAAAACGTTTTTTTTATATTTTTAAAATCCCCTTCATAATAGTTTTTTAGTGGTGGGTCCAATTTGCAATGCAAGTTTATGCTAAATTGATCCCTTGTTCAGGCTTGTTTTTTGAAAATTCAGAATTTTTTAGTGATAACTGTCCAACAAAAGGCAAGAGAAGTAACTTATTAATTGATCACCCCTTTTTACAATTTTACAATGCTGCCGAAACACATTGTGCACATAATAGTTTCTATTGAGAGACTAAATCTTGTGTTTGTTTATGTACTTAAAGCATCAATAAAAGTACATTGCAGAGAAAATTTGAACAAAATGGAAAAAATTCTTTGGTTGACTCTCAAAAGAAATACATCTCATCATCTCAATGTCTGGATTCTAAGAGAAGCCTATAAACGTCCACGGATATTTCTCTGTCAATCGATGATCAATAAAAGTCTTAAGATCTTAGACGGATCCACTTTAATGACCAGCTGTCTTTTTCCGAGTGTAGAATTTCATCATTCTGTTTTTGCTGGAGTGAAGAATAGAATTTGATCTTTCAAAAGCCAGATAATGTTATACTTTCTATACAAACAAACCCTAGTCGATCACAATGACAAGGAACTTAGTACAGTCCCTACATCAAAGTTCCCAACCTGGGGTCCACAAAGGTATTACTGGGGATCCTTGAGCTTATTGAATAGGCAGACCTTTCAAAAGTCTGTAGGAAAATTAATTTAAATAAAAGGAGTCCTTGGTAATGAAAAGTTTGGGAACCACAATCCTACAATGTGAAGCAAGCAGTTACTGTTAGACTCTGTAGATCCACTTGTTTGCCTACAGGCTTAGGACACCAAAACCGCTAACAAATTTGAACATAGTAAAATATCAGAGAAAAGGGACTCCAGAAACAGGGTAGTTCCACTACTGATCATTAACAAAGAAAGCTAACAGAGTTATCTTTCTTTGTATATGATATATTAACATATTCACAGTTACTGTATATGCAGGGCTGGCCCAAGCCTTTATGGGGCCCTAAGCAGAACTTAATCCCCCCTTCTCTTGGGACCCCCTCTGTGCTCTCGGGGGCTCTCTGGTGGCCATGGGGCCCTAAGCAGCCACTTAGTTTGCTTATGCCTCGGGCCAGCTTTGAATATATGCCAGTATATAAGATGGATATTTAACTTTAAAAAAAAAGAACTTTGCAAATATTACACTGAATTCAATGTGCTGGTATTATGACTAGGTAGCCATCTACCGAAGCTCAATATGGATAGTTATGAGGCTTAGATGAGTTGTAGTGATTGGTAGTCCTCCAAATATCCTTGCAGGGTATAAAAAAATAAAAAAATTGATAACTACACAATTTGCACATCCTATGAATAATTTAGCATAAACTTAGATTGTAAATTGAAACCCTCACTAAAAACCTATTTTGGGGGAGAATTTTGAAAAAACAAAAAAACGTTTTTTCTTGTCGTAAGGAGTAAATGTTCAAATTTTCAGCCATCTAGCACCATTGGTGCAACCTGTATGAGTTACACATACATAGATAGCCAGACTCACTTAAAAACTGAAGAAACCTATGTTGACAGTTTTGGCTGACAATTCCTGATACACAACAACTGACTCTGAAAGTTGTTAATGATGTGAAACACGACTTTTGAAAGAAGAGATTTTAGAACTGCAAATCATTTGCTTGCATGTTGCAAAGTTTAGAAAATGTAACATTAAAGAAAGAAAGAAATTATTATTTCAGTTGCCGTGCCATTAGGAACACAAGAATAAAAATAGATTTATTTTTAATACAATCCTATTAATACTGATTTAATATAGGCCGAGTTGTGCTAATGTTGTTTCCTATGTGGGAATATTCTTGAGTTAACAATCAATTATGATGTCCCAAATGCATTCTGTTGGTAGGCATGAAATTATACACATATTACAAACATACTGCTCACTCTTTTTTTCCATATCTCTATCTATCTATCTATCTATCTATCTATCTCAGTCTGTTCATATCTATCTATCTATCTATCTATCTATCTATCTATCTATCTATCTATCTATCTATCTATCTATTTATTTAACTATCTATTGGAAACTGTTACCAAAACTGTCAACATAGGTTTCTTCAGTTTTCAAGTTGGTCTGGCTATCTGGCTATCTGGCTGGCTGGCTATGTATCTATTATGGCTACAGACCGCACCAATGGAGTTTAAACATTTACTCCTTATTATGTCTAGAGAAAACGTTTCTTTTGTTTTTTGAAAATTCGCCCCTAAATAATGTTTTTAGAATGGGGTTCAATTTGCCATGTAAGTTTATGCTAAACTAGTCCCTTAGCTTGTGTCACACTTTTGTTTTGAAAAATTCAGACATTTTTAGTGATCACTCACCAACAAAAGGAAAGAGAAGTAACTTATTCATTGATCACCGCTTTTCCAATTTT
>VCCN01004649.1:5384081-5397404 GCA_006491835.1 Architeuthis dux
CAGAAAACAAAACATTTTCACTACTCATTGAGGGGGGTGTGTGTGCAAAATCCCAAGTTTCTACTGCTATTAGTGTGAATAACATAAACAACAAGAAGGAGTTCAATTTTCTGAAAAACTCTTTGAATGTTAATGACTCTTCTCAAAATTATAGACAGTAACCACGGATGATGTTTATCAACGTTATCCTCAGGACATTTTTCTCTGTGGATGATGTGAATAAACATTGAAATGTCAAATAAATCATCCACCTCTCTTATTTATTAATATTTTAATCAATATTGATTACGTCAAAATATTTTCCAGAATTGTTTTTATTCTTCATATCTTAAAACTCTTCCAGTGTATTAATCTCTTCCTCGGATTTTTTTTATCCAAAAAGACATCCAACTTCAAAACACACACACAGCTTTGGTGTGGTTTACGGAAGAGAAAATCATTAATTCATGTCTTTTTTTTCAAAGAGGTTATTAGTTAAAGTTCAGTCAAATGAAGTAGCATTGGATTTAGGTAATTTGAAAACAAGTCAATAAAAATTAGAAAAACTAAAGAATTTGATTGAATTAAAATCTATGGAGCATATGAAAACAGGCTTAAAATTGTTAAATTGGTTTGGGTCTCTCGCTGGGAAATTGTTTTAAGGGAAAATGTCAGGTGAAAAAGAATTAATCAAATCCTTCAGGGGTTTTGAGAATTGAAAAGGAAGGAGAATGAAATTGAAGAAGAATGAAGGGGAGAGGAAGTACTGAGGAGGGGAAACAGTAAAATGAAAAAGAATGAGAGATAGAGAGAGAGAAAATTGACATGAAAAAAGGAAAGAAATTGAAGAAGAATGAAGGGGAGTGGAAGAGGAGGAAAAACAGTAAAATGAAAAAGAGTGAAAGATAGAGAGAGAGAAAATTGACATGAAAAAAAGAAAGAAAGAAATTGAAGAAGAATGAAGGGGAGAGGAAGAGGAGGAAAAACAGTAAAATAAAAAAGAGTGAGAGATAGAGAAAGAGAAAATTGGCATGAAAAAAGAAAGAAAGAAAAAATTGAAGAAGAATGAAGGGAAACAATAAAATGAAAAAGACTGAGAGAGAGACAGAAAAATGACATAAAAAAGAATGAAAAAACATAAGGAAGAAATTGAAGAAGATAAAGTAGAGAAGAGAGAGAGAGAGAGAGAGAGAGAGAGAGAGAGAGAGAGAGAGAAAAGAATGGGAATGATAGAAGAAAACAGAAATTCAAATGTTTCTTCGGACGATTGAACTCCTTCTTGTTGTTTGTGTTGTAAACATGACATTTCAGCCGATCCAATCTTCGGCCTTCTTCAGGTGTAAAATCCGAGTGTGATGCGGTAAACAGAAGTTTTTAGCTTTAAAGACCCCATCACACTCTAGATTTTACACCTGAAGAAGGCCGAAGAAGGGATTGGCCGAAATGTTGTCTTTACAACACAAACAACAAGAAGGAGTTCAATCGTCCGAAGAACCATTTGAATGGTAATGACCCTTCTTAAAACTATAGAAAACGTTGTGTTAACAACACAAACAACAAGAAGAGTTCAACCGTCCGAAGAACCATTTGAATGTTAATGACCCTTGACCTCAAAACTATAGAAAACAGAAATGTTTTGATCATACACACAAAAATAAATACAGGATCCCCCTGCTATCCAAAAGTAGAGCATTCCTATGAAACCTTTTGTAAGCTGAAACAGCATAAAGTGAAGAAGCAATTACCATTAATTTATATGGGAAAATATTTTTAGCGTCCTCAGACTCAAAAATTGGTTAGGATGGTATATCAGGCTGATTCATTGAAGGTTGTGGTTGGTGGGAGGTACAGGCGATTGGGGTGTAAAAGAGTGGAAGAGGGTGCGAGCTGCCTCTATAATGGCTAGCTGCAATGCAACAGCTGAACGCTATTTCGCAAAAGTGATAAAGTCGTGAAAAGCAAACTTTCGAAAAGCAATGGTAGCCTGAGGTCTTTCAGAAAACCAAAATGTTGTAAAGCAAACTTTTGTAAAGTGAGGGATATCTCCTCAGAACTTAAAACAGCACCCCCTTACCAGAAGTTGATAAGCGCTCCCCTGCCTATGGGGGGAGGGTATCTCAAGATACTTATTTAACAAGAAAGAAAAGAGAGAAAGAGCAAGAGAAAAAAAGAGATGAGAAAATTGTGAAAGAATGAAAGAAAGAAACATGAAATGGAAAAGAATGAAAGAAATGAAGAAATGGATGTAAAAAGAAGCATCAGAAGAAAGAAGGAAGGAAAAAATGAATGAAGAAAATATAAAAAAGAAAAGAATGAAAGAAAGAAAGATGAAAAGGAAAAGAATGAAGAAATGGATGTAGAAAGAAGCATTAAAAGAAAGAAGGAAGGAAAAAATGAATGAAGAAGAAAGAAAATATAAAAAGAAAAAGAATGAAAGAAAGAAAGATGAAATGGAAAAGAATGAAAGAAATGAAGAAATGGAAGTAAAAAGAAGCATCAGAAGAAAGAAGGAAGGAAAAAATGAATGAAGAAGAAAGATAATATAAAAAGGAAAAAAAGTGATTGAAATATTTAGAAAAGGAAGTGTTTTTTTTAGCTGCAAAAGACTGTCAAATTTAATAATGCATTCGAAATATGAAGAAACCATTTTGATATGATAAAAACCAAAGAAATAAAATGAGATATTTGGGAAGCAGACAGATAGTGAGACGGAAACATCAAAACATGACATTAAATTAAATCACACAAAAATATTAAGAGATTATTGGGAATGATCACTTTATGTTCTTCCAGGTCAAAGAATGATCAACTTTAATCTCTCTTGAGCCAACAATATTGGAAAATGCAAAAATAATATAAAATCAATCAATGATGAGAAATAAAAGTGAAAAATCCCCAAACAAAAATATTATAAAAGGAAGAAATAATAAAAAAAATGAAAACGTACCTACGCTGATTTAAAAAGAAAAACTGAAAAGAGTACTGTTATTTGTGGAAAAAATAACTGAGTAAAAAAATGTTTTTTGTTACACAATTTAATCTGTAGTTGCTGGCTTCATGTTGATCTTTCTTGAAATAAGTCGAATAAAGAAGCATTTGATAAGGGGATGCAAACCCTACACATGGTAATGCGACTGCGTTTCATTTAATACAGACATGCCCCGTTATAACACGGATGTTGGGGCCTAAGAAAGCCAACTGTGTTATAAACAAGCCATGGTCAATCTAGCAATTTTAGAGATAAATCTAGCTATTTAGGAGCTAAATCTAGCTGTTTTGGAGCTGAATCTAGCTATCTTGTGGCTAGATTAATATTTTGGGGTCCACCAGTGCTATAATGAAACATGTTATAACCAAGCCACGGTCAATCTAGCTATTTTGCAGCTAAATCTAGCTGATTTGGAGTTAAATCTAGGTATTTTTGAGCTAAATCTAACTATTTTAGTGCTAGTTCCAGTTATTTTGGAGCTAAATCTAGCTATTTTGGAGCTAGATTAATATTTTGAGGTCCACCATCCACCTGTGTTATAACGTGAACTGTGCTGTAATGAACCGCGTTATAACGGAGGAGGCATGTACTAGTTAATCCCTGTGTAAAAATTCCCGGTTATACAGGTTTCCCCAGCTATCCAAAAGTAGAGTGTTCCTATAAAAACCTTTCGTAAGACGAAATGGCGTAAAGTGAAGTAGCAATTACCATTAGTTTATATGGGAAAATCTTTTGAGCGACCCCAGATCCAAAAAATGGTTAGGATGGTATGTCAGGCTGAGTCATCGGAGGTTGTAGTTAGTGGGAGATACAGGAGATTGGTTTGTGAAAGAGAGAGGAAGAGGGTGCATGCTGCCTCTATAATGGCTTGCTGCAAGACAAAAGCGAACTTTCGAAAAGCGGGGACTACCTGTACTTGAATTCTATTTGATGATTTCTTTTCTCAAGAAAAAAATACTTTCAGTGGAAGAGTCCATTGTTTAAAATGGTGGGTAGGAGATATCTTTATATTTTTTATTGTTACCTTTAAGTGAAAGAGTCCATGATCACGGACAGAGAACCAAGAAAATCACACTGTTCGCTATATAAGTAGATCAGCAAATTTGTTACCACCATTGTTACGGATAGAGAACCAAGAAAATCGCAATGTTCATTATATAAGTTTGATTTACATTCTCAGTAGACTACAAAATCCCAATGTTATTTGTTCAGTATGAAAACAGACCCAGTCATTTTTTTTCAATGCCAGAAATCTCAAAATCCAATTACAGTGAATCGTTCACTCTTGTAGAAAGTCAATCTTCCAGGGATGCCTTCCATAAAATTCTACCATTGAAACCTGAACTTAACTCCAAGCTCAAGAACAATCAATTACACAAGACGTTTCTTAAATTTATGCCAGTGTAAGAAAGGTCACATGATCTTTAAGAGTTTTATACATCTTGTTGAATAGCTTGGGAGGACATTGGAATTGGTCTTGGATTCTATATACAAAGCCTGGTTTATGATTCTCCTCACTATCTCACTTGGAGTAAAGAAAAATTCAACTTTAAAACAATGTAAAGCTCTTATTTCTAAAGTCTAGCAGCTGTAAAATCTTTGTTTCCAATGCGATATAAATGCAGTCATACATAAACTTACATCTGACAGCATACCTGTCAAGTCTAATCTAAAACGTGCCCAGAAGTGCTACCGTGGGACTGTGATTTGCTGCCCCCCTCTATCTGCCGTACACCGAAAGGGTCTATTCATTCCATTCACACACATGCTAGGAGTAACATTGTATGACTTATGATTTTCACTCATTTTCAACATTGAAACTTGACAGGTATGTGACTGACTAATGTTAGAACACAGTTACGTCCACGTAAGACAATGGTGGTGCTAGGCCCGACTGCACCCCTCTGCAAATTGTTAAATTTGCACCTACCTGCAAATTGTTAAGTTTGCATCCCCCCTGCAAATTGTTAAGTTTGCACCCCCCTGCAAAAGTAAGGTTTAAATGGTAGGTCCAATTGCACCCCTGATCTCTGCCCCCTCCTGCAATTGCATTATCTGCCTGTACCCACACGCTGCTCCTGCGTTAGAGTTTATATAACTATAACTCAATGTGAATGACAAACATTTTTGTGATGTTATTGTTAGCTTGCTAAAGACAACATAGAGTATACATTGTTTGTTTCAAGTTCTCCAGACAGGGAAGGTGTGAAGGAGAAGTTAAAAGAGCAGACATCTTGCTGTGTTGAGATAATGACTTAATGTAAGAAATGTAATGGATGACATTTGTTCATTTCACTTCAGAAAGGCAAAGAATAGATATGTACAATATAGAGGTTTATCTATGAATGACAAAAATTTCCGTCATATTATTGTTAGCTTTCTAAAGAGAGCGCAGTGTATATGTTTCAAGTTCTCCAGACAGGGAAGGTGAGAAGGAGAAGTTAAAAGAGTAGACACCTTGCTGGGTTGAGCTAATGACTTAGTGAAAGAAATGTAATGGATGACATTTGTTCGTTTCTCTTCAGAAAAGCGAAGAAGAGATATGTACAATATAGAGGTTTATCTAAGAATGACGAAAATTTATATCATATTATTGTTAGCTTTCTAAAGAGAGCGTAGTGTATACGTCATGTTTGTTTCAAGTTCTCCAGACAGGGAAGGCGAGAAGTTAAAAGAGCAGACACCTTGCTGGGTTGGGCTAATGACTTAAAGAAAGAAATGTAATGGATGAGATTTGTTCTTTTCTCTTTGGAAAGACAAATATAGAGATTTAGGTAAATATGTATGTGTCATGGTATCTTATGTTGTGCAGTACGTATATTTCACTTCATCATATAACGGTCAACTTACAACCAGATCAAGTTGTGTCCAGAATGTAACCTGTCGTGACCTCTGGATAACAGGAGTTAGCTTGTACTATTTTTAGAAGCACTTACTGCTTGTCTAGACAGTTGACCTTGGGATCAACCTCAGCGTTTTTAGTTTGTCACGTTTTTGGGCAATACTCACCAGTAAGAGTCAACTTGTGAACGAAGCTAGTCACACCTATTTTGGTGTCTCCTAAATCAAGCATATCTAAAGCTCAACTGAATCTTCTAAATACTAACAACACTATATTCTATTTTTCTTCCCTATCTTCTCAATTACTAACCAGTACTAAAGCCACTAACTAATGCTAATACTTCAGAAGAAACAGATGAACTGAAAGAACGGACTGATCACCTTATGTTTCTACATAGAAAAAAAGGTAGGTTGTCTTTTATATATTTTGTTTGACTTCCTTCGAAGCCCATGTCCTCACATAACCTGATGCAAGTCAATGCATGGCTGAATTTCTCTCATTTTGTGAAAGTTGTTTAAGTAGTATGTTTAAAGTCACTATTTATTGTATATTAGGTGAGGAGACATAGTTTTTCCAGGATGATATTGTTTGATTAAAATTAAAATAATAATAAAAATTGCAATTCAGGAAAGATCAGTGAGGACAATTAATATTCACCAATTTCTGCTTTGTATACAATGCCAACTAATTCACCAAGCAAATCAAGAAAGAAAGAACAAGTACAGACTCAAAACCTGTGCCGTTTTGTGATCAGAATGAGTTCTCTCATGACATCACAGTGTTCTATTATGACGTAATGAAAAATAGGTCAGAAATATAAATATTGTAAATCTCTCTCTCTTGCCAAGAACAGACTCTGTTCAAAACCTGTGCTGTTGTGTGATCAGAATAAGTTCTCTTATGACATCACAGTGTTCTATTATGATCTAATGAAAAATAGGTCAGAAATATAAATATTGTAAATCTCTCTCTCTTTTGCCAAGAACAGACTCTGTTCGAAACCTGCGCTGTTGTGTGATCAGAATAAGTTCTCTTATGACATCACAGTGTTCTAGTGTGATGTAATGAAAAATAGGTCAGAAATATAAATATTGTAAATCTCTCTCCCTCTCTTGCCAAGAACAGACTCTGTTCAAAACTTGCACTGTTGTGTGATCAGAATAAGTTCTCTTATGACATCACAGTGTTCTAGTGCATTGTAATGAAAAATAGGTCAGAAATATAAATATTGTAGATCTCTCTCTCTCTCTCATTCTCTTGCCTCCCTTTTATCTCTATGGAAGCTTTCTACCATTTTCAATTTTGGTCTGAAAGAAAGTAAATTTGGCTCTCATATACCTGTCTCTCTCTTGCCTCACTTCTCTCTCTATGTATGCTTTCACTCTTTTTGAATTTGGTTTAAAAGAAAGTGAATTTGGTTTTCTATAGACCTTGCAACATTCATCGCAGGTAAAAAGAATTCTTTTTTAAATAAACAGTCCTAAACAAGTCCTGTTGCAACTCAAAACAAAAAAACTAAAGCAGAATTTGAAAGATTTTTCTTTCTCCATATTGGCTTCAGAAAAACATTATTTCTAATCAAAGATATTTACTCAAGAAATTAATGATTTATTTAAAAATAAATAAAAAATAAGGTCAAAAATATATTTTGTTTTAAAAGGCATTTCTGGTTTAAAGAACCAAAGAAAGAATGTCTCCATCCGTTTCCCTGAAAATCCTTTTATAAAATCAATTAAAGGTAATAAATAGATTTCCGTTTGAAAGAAGGGGAAAAAATATGCAAAGTTAAAGCTTTCAATGTTTCTGAACAGCCCAAAGTATTGAACATGAATTGAAAACAAAATTAATGTAAAATCCTGTCCTTCATTGATAGAGGTTCAATCTATCTATACCAATGGTCGCCAACCTAGGCAATACGACCCACTAATGGGCGATTTAAGCTTTTAAGTGGGCAATAGACCCATTACTGGGTCGCAGGGTCAGGTATTATGTCTGTCTTACTTCCGCCACACAGACATGACCGGAAGTCAATGCGTTATTACAAATATTGCCAACCAAAACAGTGGCTTTTATTTTTATTAATGTCTTAATATATGATAAATACAGTGTATATTTTGGCCCTGTCGGCTGGGGCCTAGAATTCGCTGACTGCATCCCCTGCAGAGGGGTAAGAACCCCCTAAACAAGCGCCACATGTTTTTTCACCAAAGTCTCAAGACTGTATTAAAAAAACAAAAACCTCCGACTTTCAGAATTTTAAACTGATTTCAGCATTTAATGACCCATCAAGTGTTGATACGTCGCTAATCAATCAATCAATCATTGTATATTTACTTTGTGGAGCCTTTGTATGTGTTTTGGGAGTGTATATATTTGCCCAGTTACCTGGAAATGAAATCTACGCAATTTTAGCCATTTTTGACAATTCTAGCCAGTTTTAGCCATTTAAGATGGCCATTAAGTGGCTAATTGGCTTTAAAATATTATTGGGCTGTACAGAAATTTTACCCTCACAAATTTTACCCTCACAAATTTTACCCTCACAACTTATTCATTGAACACCCGAATACGGCATGCTGCCAAAAGACTTTATCACGTGACTAACCAGACCTGCTTACTATATTATTTATGTTACTAGCAGTACCGACATAGACATAGCAATGAAAACTAATTTCCCACATTACGAATACAGAATGCATTGGCCATAATGAATTGACTGTTTGTCCTCATCAAATCAGGAATGACAACAATTTGTCATACCACAGACATGAACCTCCCTGATTTCAAATGACCTGAAGGTAAATAAGATAAAAAGACTGAGGGGTGAAGGATCTCACGTTGTCAAGATGGAAAGCAGAAATAATGAGAATAAAAACTGACCGGAATAAATTAGAATCAGAAACATAAAACGGTTACTACAATTGATATAGTCAGAATAATTTGTCTTCGACCATTTGAATGAAGTGCGCATGTATAAATGATAGAGTCTGATGGATGTAGTAGTACTGTGTGTGAGGGTGTGACTTTATATTGATGGACAAAACTCAAGCAATTCTTTCTTGAAAAGATGTTATTGAGTGAGATTGATGGTAACAGTGTTTGTCACTGGTATAGAATCAATATAGGTTAAACAGAAATTATAATAACAGAAAAAAAGAATTCAGAATTTACATACAGCAGGGTTGCCATTTGGTACTTTTCAAGACAAAAATGAGACAAAGTTGGTACTAAGCTTTTCGGTTCTGAAAATCAAGATTTGTTATGTAAGCAAAAATTTGGTATTACATTATATGATATTATATGATACAACATAGGTATAGATAATTTGGTATTAGATGATATAATATGATATGATACAACATAGGTATAGGTAATTTGGTATTACATGATATAATATAATATGATGGATGCAAAACCTGGAAATTAACCAAACGAGCTGAAAACCAACTCAGAATAGCACAGAGAGCCATGGAAAGAGCAATGCTAGGGATAACTCTAAGAGATAGAAAAGATCAACATGGATCAGAGAAAGGACTAGAGTAAAGGATATTATACAACTAATTAAACAACAAAAGTGGAGATGGGCCGACCACCTAGCGAGAAGAGATGACAATAGATGGGGGAAAAGACTAACAGATTGGTGCCCATGGGATAGTAAAAGAAGTAGGAAACGGCCAGACACAAGATGGAGGTACGAGATAGAAAGGTTTGCCGGTAAGACTTGGCAGAGATTAGCACAATATAGGTTGTCATGGAAGGAGATGGGAAAGGCCTTTGTCCAGCAGTGGACTTATAACGGCTGATGATGATGATGATACAACATAGGTATAGGTAATTTGGTATGATATGATATGATACAACATAGATATAGGTAGGATTTAATCTGTTGGCTTTCGTTTCTTTATTCACATTTATGATTTAGGCCGCTCATTTAGCAGTCGCTCACACCGGCACCAGGCAAATATAGGTTCACAACTAATAATTGTCATTATAATTATCATATTCTGTCGGATAGAAAATTATCATCATTTGATTTCATACTGTCGGCATAGAGAACCACATTATATTCATGCCTAAAATACGAACATGAGAGTAGAGAAATCAACATATGTGTATATGTGTATGACACCAGATTTCCCTGACAGATCCTCAGAGAACTCAGCTAAAGACCATGCAACTATCCTCTGCACCATAAAATAGATCAAAACAAATCATATATGTATATGTATATGTGTGTGACACCAGACTTCTGCGACAAAGCATGTATGTGTGTGTAACACCAGACTTTTGCGACAAATCCTCTACAGCAAACTCAGCACCGGAATAAAAGACCCCTCGGCTGCCCTCTGCATCGTTCCAAAGATCAACTAAATTAAACAATGGACAAGACCAACATCAACATGGAAACCTGGGAAGAACAAGCAGCAGATCAGAAACACTGGCATCAAACCATCTCGACGGCAGCAGAAGTGTTTGAACAAGAATGTCACAGAAATGAAGAAGACAAACTACAAAGACAAAAGATCTCTCACTCTCCAAATAAACGCAATACTCGGAAACGAGAATAGCCGACTACAACTACTACTATGTGTGTGTGTGTATACACTCACTCAAAATTATCTATCTATATAATGAACAGTGGAATTTTTCTGTTTGTTTCTCTATGCATAACAATGGACTCTTCCACTTAAAGGTAACAATTTTGCTGATAAAAATATTTCCCACCCACCATTTAAAACAATGGACTTTTTCACTTATATGAGTTCAGTCACTTTTTAATAAAACCTCAAATGAAATTGATAAGACGGTAAACATTTATATACACTATTAACAGCTTTAAAGTAGTGAATTTAAGTCTTAAATTAAGTAAGAGAATGTGAAAGAACCTGAGTGGTTCCTCCATAGAAACATGGGTAGATATTTTTACCAAATGTATTACGGAAGTTGCACATGATATCTTGGCCAACTGGTCGGGAGGCGATCACCATTAGTATGCTCAGGACGAAGCTTTTGGGATCTCCACCTCTTCTTCCCCCCACCTTTATCCTGGTCCTCGTGGCATTTGTCTCAGTGACAGGGATTTGGGATTCTCCCCCCTCAAGTCTCTAGTCACAGGGACATGGGATCATCCCCTCCTCTCCCCCTTACTGAATCCGGCACTAAATGACCCACCAAGGGTCGATGTGCCATTAAACAAAACAATCAATCGATCAATCAATTCAGCAGTGTGTAAATAAATTAACAGTTGCGTTAAAAAGCAACAGCAATTAAGATGGAGGTAAATAGTAGCAAAGACTTACTAATAAAGGTTTATGACACTTCATCTAGTCAAAAATAAATAAAAATAAAACTTTGTAAAAGTCTTTCAGCCTCCTCGAGCTCTTTAAGCAAAAATGAGAACCCGGTCCAATTAGACATGCGAATCCTGGCCAAACGGGCTTTCTAATGTCTCTAAAGAGCCCAAAAGAGATCATGTATCATAAATCAAAATCCGGAATAAAAGAACGGAAGGTTGGGGTAATTTATTCTGAGGTCCTTGCAGAAGTAAGAACGAGGTAGGACTGGATGGCACGATACTGTCAGACTATTTACCTGTCAGCTGTGTATCGCAGGGTAGAATAGTAAACGGAGATGCTGCCCACAATTGAATAATTCAGGAGAACTTTTTTTTTGGTCAGACATCAATACTTGTTGTTATCTATCTTTTGGCAGGGTGAAAATAATCTTGGCACAAACTAACGATTCTTGCTTTTTCATTCCCAGTACAAAGTCATTACTGCATTCTTAACCGTCGAAATAAAACCTGTTTGTTTTTGCCATCATATCCTGAGATATTTCAAATGGGAGCTGATGGTAGAAAAATAAATTCTTAAGCTTGCATAATACTATCATTACTACAGGCAACAGAAAAAGTTAAAAAGTTCGAAAAATGGGTCCCACATGAACTGAATAAAAATGCTCCATGACAATTTACATATCCCACACCTCTTGTTAGATATTTAGGCAGCCGTGGGTGGGGGTCACAGATTTGACCCCCACAGGTGTTGAAAGTTATAAACAGGATATTGATGAAAACCCCAAACTGCAAGGTGACATGGACTTTTTTAGTAATCGCTGCCCAACAAAACGTTACGGTTTCTATTGAGTGACTAACCAGACCCATTTTTGTTTTTTGTTTTTTTAAATCATGAATTCATGGTTCAAACCATACTGGTAGCATTTTCATCAAGGTAACTTAATTTTACTTTAAAAAAAAAAATTTAGACTATTTAGTGATCACTGCCCACTACCACAGTTTAATTTACAAGGTAAAAAGAAATATATATGTGGTGGTGATTCATAATTTCTCTTGGAATGCTAGTATTTTTATTTCTCATTTTGGATTGTCAATTTCTCTCATATTTCATGGCACTATGAGTAGGGAAAATGTTTTTTTTTTGTTTTTTGAAAATTCCCCCCATAATAAGTTTTTTATAGGGGGGGGGTTCAATATGCAATGCAAGTTTATGCTAAATTGGTCACTAGTTTGTGCCCGCTTGTTTTTTGAAAATTCAGACCTCTCTGCCTCACTTATGTAGTCCAAAGGAAAGCGGAGCTGTCAGAAGGACATCAAAGTTGACATCCAACTGTCTTTGGAATCAGAATTGTCCTTCTCCTAGACTGGTTGCCTTCCCCAGGCTAGAGAGCCCAGTCTGCCCTGCATCATCATACATGTATTCACATATAAGTGGCCATGCATCATAAGTGTCCAACGAAACATTTTTTAAAGTTGATATTTTTGTTATTTTTAGAGCTACAATGCTCAGTTTTTTTTATTTTGAAGCTTGAACACTCTGCATTATTGTTAAGTAAGTATCTTGAGTTATTTCCCTTAGGCAGGAGAGTGCTTAACAATCTCTGGTAAGGGGGTGCTGTTTTACGTTCTGCTGAGTGAGCAGCCATATTGTTTTTGGAAAGATTACAGTGATGCACGTGCGGTTGACTACTTTGTAAATGTATGAATAAATTAGATCTGTGCAAGTACTTCTTTTGTTGCATTTTTAAATCTATTAATATCTGTCATAATAATCCTTATAATTATGATTCATAGTGTTCAAGCTTCAACATTTTAAAAAAATCCTGAGCATTGTAGTTCAATAACGGAAATACCAACTTTTTAAAAATGGTTCATTGAGCACTTATCATGCGCGTCCACTCATATATTTCCAAGGAGAAATAATCAAAATTGGCCAAGCTATTATTTGTTCATATTATTTTCCTTATTAATTCTGTTTAATCAAAATTCACATATTCCTCCTTTGTATTTAATCAAGCTGAAATGACAGATTCCTTGTGGATCTGACAGCGCATTACTCGAGTATCAGATTTTCTATTTCTATTCTTTCTAATTATAGTCATAAAGTGTAACATTTCAAACTACTAATTACTTTACCCAGTTTCCATTTCAGGTGAACAGAGATTACTGGAGATCTGGATTAAAAGGAAATGATTAAGCAGGTCGGGTTAGTCACTC
>VCCN01004649.1:5443740-5462073 GCA_006491835.1 Architeuthis dux
TATACAGCTGTTTTCAAAAAGAAAGTTGGAGAAAAGATGTGTCTGCTTTCACTATTTGGGCTGAGTGTAGTTTGTATGGTATCTGTTTGGTGGTGAGGCTATTTGTCCATCTTTCCTTTTGAAAAGGGCTGTATATACAGTTGAAACAGATTAAGGTAATAAATAATTTCTTGCAAATTATTCTGAGTCTTCACATTGTCTTTTTCTAGCATCATTATGTCGAATAACCTTTATCCTATTGTACACCATATATATATATATATACATATACAATCAAATCACGTTGCACACAACGGTTCTCATAAGATCACCAAAGTTAAGCAACGTTGCACCTGGTCATTACCTTGTGACCATCTGGGAATATATATATATGATAATTATAAAGATATATATTAATTGGGAACCTGTTCGGCACCGGTGTAAGCGAAACTAAAACAAGCAGCCAAAACCGTGTAAATAAATAAATAAACAAGCACTGTACGGGGATCGAACCCGTGTTCACCTTAGAAACAGCCTTATATGCAGGCTCAGATGTGTTTTGTATGTTTGTATGTATGTAGAAAACTAGGTCACCCAAACATACAAAACACATCTCATTTCCTTTACACTACACAGCATGGATGGTGCATGACTGTATGTCCAAATCTCTTCTGATGATGTTGTTCACAATAACAAAATGCATAAAGATTTATCTTCATGATAATAAACATGTTTGATACGTAACAAATCTTTCTTTTCCACATTGACTGATCAAATCTACCATATATATATATATATGCACACACACATACACAATGCAACACACTTGCATGCATGCACATATACATTCATACATACATGCACATACACACATAATTACATATAAATAAACACTAAATCATATAAATATGTACACACAGGTCATCATATCCATGCATGATTATTTTGAAGACAAAAATTCCTCTCTTGTTTTCTTTTGACTGCTGTCAGTTTTAAAATCATCCAATATTTTGGGGAATTTGCTGAAAGTAACATATTTTCACTGTCTCTAAGGAGTTGACAATTGACACATGTTCACTTTTTTTTAACATAGGATTCAAGCAGATGGGAACTGAAATTGAAAACTGACCAACCTTGAGCAACTGAATAACTTAAGGAGAAAAAGTGTATGTTTAGAGCAGTGGCGTTTCTAGTTCTTAGAAACTGGGGTGGGGTGGGGGGATTAGAGGGAGGGACAAAATTAGAAATGCATGTGATGAGAAATCTTTATTTTTATACTTCACCACGTTGATATACACAACTTATATGAATGATTATTAAAATATAAGTATAATACTTTACTAAATTGAATAAAATACTACTAAAATTCACTTTCACAACCCCAAGCTGTCAGATGACAAGGGAGGTTATTCTCAAAACAAAAACAAAGGGAGTTAACATGGTATATTTCTTTGATTTTACAAAAAAAAAAAATTCCTTCCGATTTCAACAACAAAAAAAAAAAAAATCATATATCAGCTACACCTATACATTAAAGTGTATAAAAGTGTGTGTGTTGGGAGGGGGGGCAACCTAAGGGCCAGCCAAAATTCGGGGTGTGGGCATGGCTCCTTTTGCCCTCCCCGTAGAATTGCAACTGGTTCAGAGGGAGTGTGAAATTATTATTTTTACCTATTTGTGTGTGTGTGTGTGTGTGTGTGTGTGTTTGTTTGGAAAGTTCTGACACTGTGAAAATTCATTAAGTAACAAAAATTCTATATTCCATTAAAACCTGACTATTGACAATCTTTTTCTGATTGTCAATGAATTTCTATAATAATAAAATAATCTTGAATCGGGGCGGAGCCAGAATTTTAAGCAGGGGGAGGTGTTAAAATCCAGGATTTTGAGCAGGTTCCAAATGTAAAAACGAAACAAATTTAAAAACAAGCAAGTAATATGTGATTTTTCACTTATATTTGAGTTGTAGCTTTTTACCTGTAAGGTTGGTATAATGACAGATATTAACAGATTCAAAATGCAAACAAAAGATGTACTCACACAGATCCTGTATTCATACATATTTACAATGACCGCAGTCAATGACAGACATGTGTATCTTCTCCGATCTCCTAAAACCAATATGGCTGCTCGTTCACCAGAACGTAAAACAGCCCCCACTTACTGGAAGTTGATAAGCACTCTCCTGCTTAAGGGGAATAACTCAAAATACTTACTTAACAACCTATGCCACGAAGTTGGAGGGATATATATATTTGGTCATGTCCATCTATCTGTCTGTCTGTCCACATGACATCTCCAAAAGTACTGAATGAATTTCAATGAAATTTTGTGGAAGGTAGGGCAATGGGGTAAGGAAGAAGTGGTTACATTTGGGGGTGGATCCATGCACAGAATTATGCGCTCTCTGGGTGCTTTCTAGAATTGACAAAAGAGTAAAGTAGAAATGTTTAATCAAATAAATTTACCACAGAACCAAATGGAGAGCACCCAGAGGCCTCCTGCGCCCACGGATCTGTGAAAAAATTCAAGTATATCTGTGAATTTTTTCCAAGGGGATTAACTATTTTATAAATAATCTCGAGCCTACGCACTCGTTGAATTAATAACAAATTCTGTGCATTTATTTATGCTTGTTGGACTTTTTGGAAAAGATCCTCTTTGAGATTGCCAGAGGAATTGGCTTCTTTCATGTAAGTTCTTTGGTGGGCAGAATGCCAAACGGTCGCAGACTTTCTAAGACCAGCAAAAGACCAATTCGGTGAAAGAGTGATTCTGAGAAAAGGAAAAAAATTTCTAAGTGCAGAAAATGATTAATACTAAGCAGGATATGGTGGGGTAGTGGTAAAGTCAATGGGGCATGAGGTGAAAAGCTGAAACCTGGGTTCAAATACAGTTGGCACTGAAATACAACTGTGATTAGTAGATACCGTCAACCAAAACTGTCAACAAGGGTTTCTTCAGTTTTTAAGTGGTTCTGGCTGGCTGGCTAGGTGTTTGGGACCGACTGATTTTGATAACAATAACCGTTTGATAACATTATCCAAGATTATAATAAACGGCTTCATCTGTACGTGTAATTATTAGAGTGAATGAAAGTTTTTACATATTTGTTTAATGAATTCTACCTATGATATCATGGGTTACATAAACAGCTAGTATATATTTATTTAGCATCTTTACTTTGATCACATAGAACTGTATGTGGTGAAGGCTATGAAGAGACATTAAATCAAGAATATCCAGTTGAGAAAACTCACAAACCATGTTTTCCTGCGGTCATCTCTTTCTGATCACGGCTCCACAACTGAATTATTTAAACAGATGCTCAAAAGGGTTCCTTATCTGAACCAAAACTTATGTGAATATTGATAGGCTTATAAGTAACTAGAATGCTCTACTGTAGGTGCCAGTGGCCTAGTGGTTAGCAGTGGAGAAAATGGATTTTGGTGAGCCTAGTTCAAACTCCAACTGAGTCAATCTGCTTTCACTTTTCACTTATGCCCTTAGCAAAGGTATGAATCAAATCTCTTCTTCCCCCAGCTGTGTCTAAAGTATTAGCCTGTCGTACTCGTTGAATTAATAACAAATTATGTGCATTTATTTATGCTCGTTGGATTTTTTGGAAAAGTTCCTCTTTGAGATTGCCAGAGGAATTGGCTTCTTTCATGTAAGTTTTTTGGTGGGCAGAATGCCAAACGGTCGCAGACTTTCTAAGACCAGCAAAAGACCAATTCGGTGAAAGAGTGAATTCTGGGAAAGGCATGAATCCATTTCTTCAAGTATTAGCCTGACGCATGGTTAGTAGCTGAATGTTGATCTGAAATTTTCATTGTATAATGTTCGATCTATGTGATTAATATTTACCACTGAATTGAGTACATTGACAAGGAAGGAGATTATGTTGGAAAATAAAAATTTGTTAAATGCTTTTTTCATCATTATACTTTGGACTTGTTAATGTTTTTGACAAAAGGAGAACTTTAACAGATTCATAAGCTACCCACAACACTGGTTTATTGCTGGGTTTAGATTATTCATGACATGTATATATATCTCTGTATCTATCTATGTATCCGGACTTCACCCAGCTGTTCATAGTAGAAACTTGAAGTTTTGCACACACACTCCCCTCAATGAGTAGGGAAAATGTTTGTTTTTGTTTTTTGACCCCCCCCCCAGTTTTTAGTGGGGCATCAATTTTCAATGTAAGTTTATCCTAAACTAATCCCTTAGTTTGTGTCCGGCTGCATTCAAACTTGTTTTATTTTTTAAATCATGAATTTATGGTTCAAACCTTACCGGTAGCATTTTCATCAAGGTAACTTAATTTTACCACCACCACTGCTTAATTTACGAGGTAAAAAGAAGTTAATTATGTTAAGTAAAATTTCAAAGACCTTTACTCAGAATCTTTTGCAACCATCATTAAAAGCTTAAGCTCAGTACAGTAGACTTTCACTAATCCGGCAGCCTGTGATCCGGTTCCTTCATTAAATCAGCAATGATTTCAAATTTCCCGGGGTACCGCACCAACCAGCCGCGCATTGTTTTGGTTGCACTAAATCTGTTTGACAGTTAATGTGCTCTTATAAACACAGGCAAGTGATTCCTGCTTGTTTTCCTGAATTTATTAATATAAATCACTCTTAATTAACCCCAGTTGCGTCTCATGTGAATAAACGAATTGCATCCCATGCTGTGAAATTATAATACCATACATTATCAATTAAAGATAAGGTTTATCTGTGCTCGTACATTACATTACTTCATTGAAATTTGACTTGCTTTTTATTTAATGTTTCTGTTCCCTTATTATCTAACTTGTATTGATTTACATGATATTTTATGACGAGGTGGACAGCTATCATTTAGAGGTAATTCTCCTGTGATTTGGCATTTTCACTAATTTGGTACTCCTCGGGTCCCTATGGTGTCAGATTACTGAAAGTCTACTGTGTTTGCCTTCCTTGAGTTGAACATGATCTCAGTGTGCATCCAGTTCTGTTGTACATAAAGCTACTTGTTATCTGTCTACTGCCCTGTCAGCTGGGGCCTAGAATACGCCGACTGCATCCCCTGCAGAGGGGTTAGACCTCCCCAAATAGGGGCCACCTGTTCTTTCACCAGAGTCGCAAGACTCGAGTTTAAAATAAGAACCTTTCATCAAAGTCGCAAGACGCTATTTAAAAAAAAGAATAACCTTTCACCAAAGTCACAAGACTCTAGTTATGGAAAAGTAACCTTTCACCAAAGTCACAAGACTTTATTTAAGGAAAAGTAACCTTTCACCAAAGTCGCAAGACTCTATTTAAGGAAAAGTAACTTTTCATAAAGTCGCAAGACTCTAGTTAAAGAAAAGTAATATTTCACCAAAGTCGCAAGACTCTATTTAAAAAAAGTAACCTTTCACCAAAGACACTAATTAAAAAAAATTAAACCTTTCACCAAAGTCGCAAGTCGGTTACTTATGGGTTAAATTCAGTGATCTCACACTGTATGGCAAGACCATTTGCTAATCATTACACCACAATGAGATGCCTTAGCAGTAATACTCAGTAAAAGCGCCCCGTCTCTTAACAGACAACTCCCAAAGGGATATGGAGTCCAGTGGGGTAAGACCTCCCCAAACTTGGGCCACCTGGGTTTTTTCACTAAAATCTAGTTTACAAAAACAACATTTCACCAAAGTCGCAAGACTCTAGTTAAAAAAAATAACCTTTAAAACTATACTCAAAAATATAAAAAGACAGAATCGATATACATACCTTGACAACAAACTGTCTACAAAAATGTGCCTACATTAACTTGCATACAATAATTTGTCCGCAATAGTCTGTCTGCTATAACTTGCCCACAATAATTCGTCTACATAAATTGTGTATTCAAAAAGGAACCGAATTCTGCACTAAATGACCCACCAAGGGTCGATGTGCCATTAAACAAAACAATCAATCAATCAATCAATCAATCAATCAATCCGTCTACTTCAGATGAGTTCTGTGCATGTGCACAAAAATTCTGCTTTCTCACTTAACTGAAAATAATTTTCAACAGATTTGATTCAGTGCAGACAGATGCAAGAAAACATGCACTTTATGCTAATAAACTGCAACAAAAAAGGCGGCCACGTCTCCGAGAGAAAGTCTGCTGCAAATGTAACTTGATAAACTTGAAACTTTTTGTCTTTCGTATGTTTTTGTCCGTCTTGTTCTCCTGATGATCCGTTGTTCAAGATTGGATTACAACAGATTCAGAAACAATTAAGTTATCTCTGAGTTAACAGTCTCAGATGACATTTCAATGCACCTTCATCATTTGCTGTCCTCCCACTCGCAGCAACAGTTATGAAGGTGGATCGGAGGGGAAGGAGACAGAAAGCCTCGGGCAGGGGCGGGGTTGTCGAGTATCTGATTCTTCTTCTCTCATCTGTGCATCTGCATCATATTTTCAGACAGTTTTGAAGAATTTTTCAGACTTCTTCATGAAGACAGACGATAAACAATAAGTAGTTATTTACTAAGCTTAGCTTAAAATCTATAAGAACCGACTGTGACACCAGTGTCACAAACAATTTAATTGATTTTAACTCCTGAAGTGTACTAAATGGCACATACAATTTAATTGGTCTGGACAGTCTCTTATATAATATTATATGTTATCCTTGCCTTTAACTCATGAAGTGTACTAAGTGTCACATACAATTTAATTGATCTGCACAGTCTTTTATATAATATTATATGTTATCCTTGATTAAGGATTAAAATCAAGGATAGAATTGTATAAGGGACTTTCCAGAACATTGAAAGTGTATGTGACACTGGTGTCACTGTGCATACAATAGGTAACATGCTTATAATTTTACCATTACCTTACCATTACCTATCCTGTGGCCCAGTGGGTCATTGGGGCACCCCAGATGATTTCATCATCAGTATGTCAAGGGTGAGATTTTAAAAGATTTTCCTTGTATTAATATTAAGAAAATATTTTAGTTGCAACATAATATTAAAATATTCATATGACTTATATATTTACTTGATGAAATACCTAAATTCTGAATCAGTATAAAACTCATTCACTCATTTCTTGTCACTCACATCCAAGCCAGTTAGCAGGTTTGAGGGGGTGTATAAGGGCTGGGGACCTTGGTTCCCAACTGGGGGGATCCCTCCTCCCAGGGGGGAATTTAGGTAGTCCAGGGGAGAATACTGCTATTAGGTAAAAATAAAAGTTGTGGTGAATATTTTTGATGTACGGATAGTGGGGATGTTTGTACAAACCGGTAACTAAAATAACAGAAATTCGCTGAACCTGTTCTTGAATTCCCTCACCTAGTCGCATGTTAATTTTTACTATTGTGGAGATTAAACCTGGAAATTTCCTCTTCAGCGGCTAAACAAAAACTGAATCAGGTAAATACTGAAGATGACTAAAAAAGCCATTTTAAACCAATCAGAATCACATTTTGAAGAACTTAATTTTTGTGCTGGTGATCCTACTAAACAATGTGTTGTTTCACACTAAAGTTTGCTGGCTAACAAAGGGAAATATGCTTGCTCAGTTTTATGAGCTTTAGTATAAAGAACTATTTACCACAATGAACTTTCCAAACTTTCAAACTCAATCTAAACTACAGCTCTGGGAGAGATGCATAAAAGATGGAAATTTGATGCAATTCCATTGGCTTACAGAAGTTATTGGAGATGATAACATCAACTGGGTGCTAAAGGCTGAGATTGCAGAACATCTAAATTCTCCCTTATTGGTGAATTTCAGTGCTATTTCCCAGACATAAACACTAATCAAGTAACTATGGCTCTGACAAGGAATCCAGTTTAATGTCCTTTGGATGATATTCCTATTGAACTACAGGAGAAGTTTTTGGAACTCAAGCACAACTCTCCAGCGAAAGATGAGTTCAAAGTCCTCAGACTGAATGAGTTTTGGGCGAAAATGCGTCGCATTTATCCTGGACATTACCAATGCTCTTTGTGTGCTAATCCCAACATATCTCTGTGAGATAGGGTTTTCTGCATCAATCTATGCTTAATCTAATAAAAATAAAATAAAAGACTATATCGCTACTTATTTCAAGCCGAAGTTGATAATGATTTAAAATGTACTCTCTCACAAATAGACCCACAAATCGAATAACTAGTAGCAAAAAAACAAGAACAGAGATCATATTGATGTGTATATCAGTTATTATAGCTGAATTATTATTTTTCTTGTAATAAATTAGAATTTCAAATGATGAATGATCGCTAACTTTCTTTGGGTCACAAATACACAGCAGCAGCTGTACAATTATACAATTATATACAATTATAATATTAAACTAATTCTTAGCATAACGCTGTCTAATAATATGCAAAATGAGGTTATTATTTGAAATTATTCTTTGTTGCAACTTACTTAAATGGAAGGTGTAATACTAGTAATCTTATTGACAAAAGTGGGGAATGACTCGAAAAGGTTGGGAACCACTGTCCTAGAAGGATTAACAGGATCACCACAGGATGCTCTCTAGATGGTCCCGGCTGCTTACAGCGCCTGGTATACCCAGTTGTTCACCCATCTAGGTATCAACCAGGCTCAACATTGCTTAACTTCAGTGATCATACAAGAACCAGTGTATCCTATGCAATTTGGCCGTAAAACTATAAAACTGCTTCTTTTTGATAGTATCAAAAATGAAATATTGAATTTTACATTCAGCACAGTTCCTGAAAATTAGAGGTAAAACTGTGAAATTCTTTTCCTGTCAGCTTGAATTACTTCATGTCACCTCTAAAATGGTTTTACGTTCAAAAAGGAAATAAGTAGCGATATAGTCTTTTATTTTATTTTTATTAGATTAAGCATTGTCAACTATTATTACCAATTTTTGACTAGTATTTTCTTTCACCTCAATTTCTTTTCTGTTTACTCGCTGATGTAGATGGAAGGTCCGAGTAAGTTGCCATACAAAGCAAAATTAAGATGAAAGAAAAGACTAATCAAAAATGTATAATAATAATAAGGAAATAAGTATTTCTTTGAAAATTTCTTTGAGAAAGTAAGATAAAAACTGATTATACACAAGTGTTATGTTTGTCAACAATTATATAAAATTACGAGCTACAATTGTCGGTTAACATTGTTTTGAATTCTTCGCATGTATTGCGTCGATGTAGCATGGTATTTTTTGCATTGTTTTCTTATTATCACCGAATGGAATTCACATACATATTTGCAAGTCAGGATCTCGTTTTTTTTATAGAGCCGGATAAAGAAATGAAAAAAGAAGGCAAATATGCTACCAATAAAAAAATGCTTACAAAGAGAAACAGCTTTCTTATTCAGCAAAATGTTACTGGGCTGATTTGGTTTAGTAGGATAAATGCTGAGAGCTAGTCTTAAACCTTCTTAAAATTAATCTTCTATAAGAATATCACTCCCCTGGGTGATGTAATATCTGGATGTTTATAGAAGATTATTATTATTATTTTATTATTCCTCTTTGGGTATCTCCAAATTATACACAATATTTACACATCGACTTCTGAACAAATACAAAATTCATAAAAAAACATATTCAAATGTTCATAAATATAAACAACATCTACAATTTAGCACAATTCACAGATCAAACTCTCTTGAAAATCTCATCTGACAGATTCCCAAAAAGTCCTTGTAATCTCATGTTTTTTCTATAATTTTTAAATATATCTAAATTATTTTAAAATCTTTGTACACTATTGCTATCTTTAACATGACTAGGCAACTTATTCCAAAAATATATTACTCTATTAGAAAATAAATCTAATTGTTTAATAGTTTTAGTTTTTGCAATCTGTCTTGTCAATAGATTTCCAGTTTGAGGAGAGATATTAAAGAATGGTTTACCATATTTAGAAATTCCATTAATTATTTTGAAAGTCTCAATTAAATCCCCCCTCGTTTTTCTCTCTAGAAAAGTTGTTAAACCCAAGGACACCAATCTTTCTTTATAACTGAGATAGTTTATTCCCTTAATTGGTTTGTTTACTTTTCGTTGTACGCTCTCTAGTTTTAAGATTAAATTCCAGTTCCCATGACTAGCTACTGGCACCCAAGCCTGAGTACAGTATTTTACATGAGGTCTAATCAATGCCTTGTATATTCTACCAATAACATATGCATCCCTTGAGGGAATAATGAATATGAAGCAACATACAAGGGAGTACCAACAAAACAAACAACAGAATTTGAAAGTTGTGCGTAAACTTAATATAGTTGCAAATTGCACCACAAGATGTCATGAGTCAACACTCTGAGCTCGTTTGCCACATGGCGTGGTTCAGGATTGACTGATTTATTTCCAGTGGCCTTTTGTTCTGGTATTTGCAAGCATGTTTTGCGATTTTCATGATGGCTGATGTCATAACCTCTGGACGACAGGAGTTGGCTTGTGTTATTTTTAGAAGCACTTCCTGCTTGTCTAGACAGTTGACCTTGGTGTCAATCTCTGCATCTCGGTTTTGCCGCACTTTTAGGTAAAACCACTCGTGGACAAGATTGGTCGCACCTATTTGGTATCTCCTAAATCAGGCTACATTCTAAAGATCAGCTAAATCTTCTAAATGCTAACCACACTCTATTCTGTTTTTCCTCCCTATTGTCTCAACTACTAACCAGTACTAAAGCCACTAATTAATGTTAATACTTAAGAAGAAACAGATGAACTGAAAGAACGGACTGATCATCCACTTAGAAAAAAAGGTAGGTTGTTTTTTTATATATCTTGTTTGACTGTGTGACAGCTGATAACAAAAACAAAGTGAGTGTGAAGTTTTGTTTTTTTGGGGGGATAACTACAGCTGAAACTGTTGCAAAGCTTAGAGAAGCTCTTAACGAAGAAGCTTTAGGTAAAACAAAAGTATCCGAGTGGTATTACATTAAAAGATTAGACTCCATCTGGACAATCTTCAACAAGTCCAAATGAAAAAAAATCTTGAAAGATTTTGATTGATTGATTGTTTTGTTTAATGGCACATCGACCCTTGGTGGGTCATTTAGTGCCGAATTCAGTAGAGGGGAGGGGGATGATCCCATGTCTCCATGACTAGAGACTTGAGTGGGGAGAATCCCTAATCCCTGTCACTGAGACAAATGCCACTAGGACTGGGATAAAGGGGGAGGATGGAAATCCCAAATTAAAAAAAACAACAATCATTTGAATGTGTGCCACAATTTGGGGGAACAAGTTCGAAATGACCCAATGTTTCTTTCTAAAGTTGTGACTATGGATGAGACTAATCTTTGGATACCTCCTTATGAATGCTACTAAAATAACTATTATAGATGTACAGATCAAAGTCAAACTTATCCTGCAACATAAGCTTAGGTATTTGCTATCTTTTCGATAAACCTTGCCACTTTATAACACTTATTATGTGAACATCCAGCAATTAGTATCTTGCAGATAAGGTTGTTATGTATAAAATTATATAACCATTCTTCTTTGATCGAGTTAATTAGCAATTAATTAGCCTGTCTTTCACAGAACAAAAAAGCATTAATGAAATGTTGCTTATAAGAACCGCTTTGTTCAGTACAGGTGGCCCCAGTTATAATACGGGTGTTTGGGTCCAAGAAAGCCAAACGCATTAGAACCAAGCCGTGATCAATTTAGCCATATTGCAGCTAAATCAAGCTATTTTGGAGCTAAATCTAGCCATTTTGGAGCTAAATCTATCTATTTTGGAGCTAAATTTATCTATTTTTGGAGCTAAACCTAGCTATTTTGGAGCTAAATCTAGCTGTTTTGGAGCTATATCCAGCTGTTTTAGTGCTAGATCTAGCCATTTTGGAGCTAAAACTATCTATTTTGGAGCTAAATTTATCTATTTTTGGAGCTAAACCTAGCTATTTTGGAGCTAAACCTAGCCATTTTGGAGCTAAACCTAGCCATTTTGGAGCTTGCTATTCTGGAGCTAAATTTAGCTGTTTTGGGGCTAAATCCAGGTATTTTAGAGCTAAATCTATCTATTTTGGAGATAAACCTAGTCATTTTGGAGCTAAATCTATCTATTTTGGAGCTAAATCTTGCTATTCTGGAGCTAAATTTAGCTGTTTTAGAGCTAAATCCAGATATTTTAGAACTAAATCTAGCTATTTTGGAGCTAAAACTAGATATTTTGGAGCCAGATTGATATTTTGGGTTCCACCCGTGTTATAACGCGAACTGTGCTATAACAAACTGCGTTATAACTTTAACTTTAAGTGGAAGGGTCCATTGTTTACAGAGAAAACAGTCATTGAAGTTCTATGGCTCAACTGCAAATAATGGAAGTCACAATAGACCCTTCCACTTAAAATTATCGACACCTTTTTCTCCTTGTTTCTATGTTTCTCTGTTTATAACTTTAAGTGGAAGGGTCCATTATTTACAGAGAAAATAAACTGATCAGCGTATTTTGTGCCACCCGATTCTGTACCAACCAATTGTGCAATCAAAATTTAGAACATGGTACTCAATGGGTTAACTGTAAATAATCTATTTTAAAAACTCGGAGCTTTCTGTCTATTGGGCACATATAAAAAGGGAAAATAATTTTGCTATTATTTAAAGAGATGCTATGGTAGATGCTATATAAGTAATGATATCTCAAAGTTAGTGATTTTTGTTTTTTATTGATAAGATAAAGCAGCAATAATAATTGAGAGCTAATTTGATTGATGCTTCTGTTTTATATATTTAAGGCACATGAAATAAGGTCTCAGTTAATATTTAAGTGCAGAATGATTCATTTATGCCCTTCAAATAAATAAAAATATTATAGACTTCTGTAGCCTTTGATCAGTTTTGTTATTAATTGATAAATTAATTGTTCATTTGATCGTCTATTATGATAAACCGTTATTTCTAGTACAGCATTATCCCTTTGAAAGTTTGTATAATAGGCATTAATATGCTTAGTCAAATTAATATCATTATTATAATTACAGTTTTTTTTATCTGTATGTTCATAAATAATCTTCAGCCTATGTACTCAATGAATTAAAAACAAAGTCTGTGCATTTGTTTCTGCTTGTTGGACTTTTTTGGAAAAGTTCCTCTTTGAGATTGCCAGAGGAATTGGTTTCTTTCATGTGAGTTCTTTTGTGGGCAGAATGCCAAACGGTCACAGACTTTAGAAGCAGAAGACCAATTCGATGAAAGAGTGATTCTGGGAGGGGAAAACAAAAAGAGGAAGAAAGAAATGCATATGCCTGGGGAGATTCATGAAAAATGAGACTGCAAAATGAAAAATAAAAATGAAAAAAACCTATTGAAAGATGAAAGAAAGATGGCTGCATGCAAAATATATATTATGCATTTAATAAAAGTTTTTAAAATGAGAAAAAGAAGAAAGAAAAACTTGGCTGGAAATTCTGAAATCATCAACATTTTAATAGTCATCCATTTTGTTTTTAGGCTTTTTGGTGCCATTAAGGAAAGGTGCAGAGTGGGGTAATGGTTAATGGCACGGACAACGGAATCGGCAGAGTTTGAGTTTTAGCTGAGGTTGCGTATGTTTACTTTGCACTAATGCCCTTGGGAAAGGCATGAATCTATTTCTCCTCCTAATGAGGCAGTTTTAGCTCTTTAGCCTTGTAAGGCAGTTGATCTAACAGAAGGTTACTCTGGCAGAAGAAACCTACAGTTTGTCCCAAGCCCGGGTAAAGGAGGAGGGTCAGGTGTGGAGTTAGCAACTCCACCCTGTAATAATCCTACATGCTAGTGAAACTGCAACAGAGTGGTTGTGGCCCTATGCTCCACAAGGTCTCCACAGGAATAACCCCCCCCCCCAACCCATAAGGTCATAGGTCAATTGATCATAATGTTGGCAAACTCCAGTCCAAGTTGTGTTGGATATTTATATATGTATGTGGGCGGGGATCACAGATTTGACCCTCACAGGTGTTGGAAGTTATAAACAGGATGTCGACTGAACTTGCAGGTGGTGACTGGAAAATCAGCATGGGCATTCGAGCCCAATAAAAGTGACACAGAGCACCTTCTGAGGGCAGAGAGACACCGGATGCCCTCAGAGGGACATATCACCCAGGTCTGGGAAAACACAAAACCAATATCCCTGCTCTCATTGTCTTTCTCCCACTCTTCATTCCCTGCCACGACACAATGTATCTTATGAAATAAAAATATATCCTCATATTTTTATAAACAAGTTTCGAGTCTTCCTTTTTCTCCAAGTTCCGGATTTTCCTCTCGCGGACCAAGATGGATATACAACAGTTGGAGTTGACTTTGTTTTTCCCACATAACAAGAATAAGAATAAGAACAAAAACAATCCTCACCAAATTTAGGGGAGTAGACCTTTCACAGTTTGTCTATCCCATCACCCTAAACCAAACCGATATATAAAATTAACATTTCCCTACCCTAATGATTGGTAGGTGGCTCTCTTACCAATTGAGCCAAACTGACAAGTCGGCAAAAGGGATGTTCGTCAAAAAGGTTGTCTCCGAATCATCCACAGACGAAACTTCTGTCGGCTTACTGTGTGTCGGCGACATGTCATTCACCGAAGCAACCAGACACGCACAAGTCTTATATATCTACAAATTTATTTATTATATATACAATACAAAAGTTGCAGTAATCATCTTCAGTCGGAATAGAAGTCGGAGTGGATTTTGAACCTGCAGCAGCCAGTCTGGTTACAATCAGTTCTTCCACTTTACTTTCAGGTTTGCAATCTAGTGTATGTAATGGAAGGAGAGAAGAAGGGAGGTAAGTACGAATGTATTAAGCTTATCTAGAGATTTCAGATGAGTCATAATGGCGGGCTGTTTCATTTGCATTGATATTGTCATTATTAGATTCAGAATAATGTTTTGGATTAGAACAACATATCCACATGAGTGAATGAAAAGATTTTTATGAAAAGTCCTATGGGGGATACTAGGTACAATAGATACACCAAGCAGATGATGATAGATATGTTGTATAGTGGGGTGAATGTCCTGGACTTGGATAGAAAGGAAACTCGAAGACTTGCTTATAAAAATATATGGACATATTTTTATTACACAACATACATTTTTGTTGGCCGGAGAGTGAAGAGTGGGAGAGAGATGATAAGGAGAACCGCCAGTCTGTCCCCAAGAGGGACAGCGGTCTCATGCCTTTCTGCCCAGCTGATGTCTGTCTCTTCTTTGAGTGTCGAGATTTCTGTCTGCGCCTGCTCTCTGTTCGGGTTTGCTTTATAGTTTCTCTAACGCCTACGCTGTGTCAATCACTGGTCCCCATTTCCTAAGGTGACCAGGGTCACTTACATTTCCGCACAGGTGTCTGACCCCAGGATAACCTTTAGATATCATAACATACATATATATGCACACATATATAAGCTTATATATATAAATATATATACACTGAGATGTCGGAATGAAATTCATGTTGGGGGGGGGGCTGTGAGTGAAGCGGAAACAAATTTTTTAAACCACGCCCTTTAGATCGCTGGAAAACACCCCTATTGTAAAAAAGTGCACTATTTAATTGATGGATATATGATGATATTCAGATATCTAATTGTATGAAGATAATTATGAACAAAAGTTTGCTATTGAAATTTTTTTAAATAGAGCTTCAAAATCTGTCAGAAATCAATGTATTTTTCAAGTCATCCACTTTTTCTTTTATTAATCATATTGACTGAACAATTATAACTGAGTTTTTTATATTCATTTACAGAAATTTCTTATAGTTTTACTTTCTTCGTGCAATTCACTCAAGCAAAGACACTTCAATTCAAAAATTACCGATGCAAAAATTAAAAAGGAATTGACCTGACCGTAAAACGCAAAAATTGCTCACTTCTTTAAATTGTTATTCTGTGACCTATGCTTGCTTGCTTTTATGCATTACATTTCTCTTCTTACCCAAATATCTGTTCGTAAATTGCCAAAAAATCTGCTTTCAAAAACTTTCCATTCATTTTTTTATGAATGGGATAAATATTTCTTAAAATAAAAATAATTCTTATACAAGTTTTTAACTGTTTTCTCAGCACATATCGCTTTTTTGTCAAAGGTTTGAGAAGTATATAAATAGCTGAAAACGGCATGGGCCCTCTGCTGAACGATTGCTAAATCTTTAATATATTTTTGTTCCAGTAAATTCTTTTTAATTCTTAATCTTTTTGTAATTTTAAAGATCTCGGTAAATATGTATTGTTGGTGAATTGTATCTCAATGAATTTTACATCTCGATAAATGTTGGTGAATTGTTGTTGGTGAATATGCCAGATGCCCTATTATAGACCTATGAACTAGCAAAAAATAATTGAAGAGGATAATTGGTTTATTTACTCTGGGTTAACATGTTAGGTAGGTAGATAGATAGATAAATAGGTAGGTAGATAGATAGGTAGATAGATAGATAGATAGATAGATAGATAGATAGATAGGTAGGTAGGTAGATAGGTAGGTAGGTAGGTAGATAGATAGATAGATAAATAGGTAGGTAGGTAGGTATGTAGGTAGGTAGATAGGTAGGTAGATAGATAGATAGGTAGGTAGATAGGTAGGTAGATAGATAGATAGATAAATAGGTAGGTAGGTAGGTAGGTATGTAGGTAGATAGATAGGTAGGTAAATAAATAGGTAGGTAGGTAGATAGATAGGTAGGTAGATAGGTAGATAGATAGATAGATAGATAGATAGATAGGTAGGTAAATAAATAGGTAGGTAGGTAGATAGATAGGTAGGTAGGTAGGTAGATATATAGATAAATAAGTAGGTAGGTAGATAGATAGGTAGGTAGATAGATAGGTAGGTAGAAAGATAGGTAGATAGGTAGGTAGATAAATAGGTAGGTAGATAGCTAGCTAGATAAATAGGTAGGTAGTTAGATAGATAGATAGATAGATAGATAGATAGATAGATAGATAGATAGATAGATAAATATCGCCCCTGGATGTCTCCATCTGCCTACTCCAAACGAGATAAGGGAATAATTGGGCAGTCGACAGCCTAATGTTTCCCCGCTGGCTTTTGATTCCACCAACTGACACCTGTAATTGTCCTCTTGTCTTTTTCTCTCCCCCAAACAAAGTAAAAATCCTGGAGACAGCTGTCTTCTCAAATAAGTAGCGCTGTTTGGCGGCTAGCCATATGTTTGTGGTGATGCTGTGATAAGGCATGTCAAACAGTTAGTGTTTGTTCAGAGGGGGGCTTAAAGCAGCCAAGCAAATATAACCTTCAATCTCCAATTGGCCTGTTCTATCTTTGAATATTTGTGATAACCAATTCACTTTTGAAGCTGGTATCATTTACCCTCCCAAGGTTATCAGCATGAGATGTGCAACTGCCCTAGGAAAAGCAGTTGGTATCAATAAAGCACCCATTACTGTCACTTGCTGAGGGTTTCAGATCACCATGACCAAATAAAGATTTAAAATCAATGGCAAACATTGTTTCTGCTTTGATTATACAGTAATACCTTGGTTAGCGTTCTAGATACATTCCTAACAAATGTGGTGCTAAACAAAACAGTGCAATACAGGGGTCATTATCAATATCATCATTATCATCCGTTATAAATTATTAAAGAGTAATCCTCTATTAAAACGACGCATAACGATAGGTTGGAAAGCATTTGGTATGAATAGAGACATTCTGAGGAGCACCTTGCCAATGTGCCTAAAGCATAAAGTATACAACGGCTGCATAATACCAGCCATGACTTATGGATGCGAAACCTGGAAATTAACCAAACGAGCTGAAAACCAACTTAGAATAGCACAGAGAGCCATGGAAAGAGCAATGCTAGGGGTAACACTAAGAGATAGAAAAAGATCAACATGGATCAGAGAAAGGACTAGAGTAAAGGATATTATACAACTAATATATATATATATATATACCTTACACTTTAGGCACATTGGCAAGGTGCTCTTTAGAATGTCTCTATTCATACCAAATACTTTCCAACCTATCGTTATGCGTTGTTTTATTTCGCAGTCATGATCTTTCTCTAGCTTTATTACCTGTCCTAGGTAGATGTATTCATTGCCCTTTATTAGAGTCTCTCCTTCTATCTTTATGGTCTTTTTCGGGACTTTATCGTTGAACATTACCTTTGTCTTCGTTCTGTTCATGCATAAATAGAGATTGTGCCAACAATCATTTAAAAATATATGATGTTATTTTTGAGTCTCAACAAGATGGAATGGATTAGTGCTGTGTATCACATCTGGTAGCTACTTTCTGGAGCTGGTGAAATAACGTGATAAATTATTGTGTATACATATGTCTATATGTTTATTCTTATACACATTGACCAAAGTGTACAGTATACAGTTATTTCGGAGACTGTC
>VCCN01004649.1:5468053-5479808 GCA_006491835.1 Architeuthis dux
AGATCTGGTATTATGTTTCCCATTGCAGTCTTTAGCTCCAACTTTGGTAAACTCTACCATCTGTTCAAAATGATGTCACGTTCTCTTATTTTTGCCAATTGTTGGTGCCACCTTAATCCCTGACATTGTGGAAATGGGAACCAGCTGTTGCTGATGTCACATGATCCTGTTGTAGAGCATCACTAATCTGGCACCATTGGGACCTGAGGAGTGCCGGATTAGTGAACATGCTGAATCACAGAAATTGTCAAAGAATACATATTGACACCTCCTATGCATGAAATTGTCTGTCAGAAAAACATCTCTCTCCCACTCTTCATCCACCGGACGACGAAGTGTATGCTGTGTATGCTATGAAATGTCCAGATATTTTTACAAGCAAGTCTTCAAGTTTCCTTCCTATCCAAATCCAGGATATTCACCCCACTATACAATGCTATTACTCTGTTAATGGGTTAATAAATGCAGGAAGACAAGCAGGAATCGCTTGCCTGTGCTTACAAGAGTGCATTAACAGGTGAACATACCTAGTGCAACCAAAACAAGCAGGTTGATGTGGCACCATGGGAAATTTGAAATCAGTGTCAAATTAGTGAAGGTCTACTGTATACATTTAAAAGAATAACCAATAACCTATTTGTGTACTAAAACAAAAAATATTTGTTTTCACTCATGTGAAATATTATAGCAGGGATGAATGCACATCTAATTTACATACAAATGTCTCTTGTGAAAAAACAGTCTGACTACACCATACCTAATAAAAAGTTATTATAGCAGTATTAGTGAACTGTGCCATGAAATATGAGAAAAATTGACAAGCCAAAATCAGAAAAAATACTAGCATTCCAAGGGATATTATGAATCACCTCAACCTATATATGCCTCTTTTTTTCTTCTTGTAAATTAAACAGTGGTGGTGGGCATGAATTCATGATTTAAAAAACAAAAAACAAAAATGGGTCTGGTTAGTCACTCAATACAAACCATAACGTTTTGTTGGGCAGTGATTACTAAAAAAAAGGCTAAATATTTTTTAAAAAGCGTAAATGCTGCTGGACCCAAACTAAGGGATCAATTTGGCATAAACTTATATTGTAAATTGAACCCCCCACTAAAAACTTATTTTGGGGGTGAATTTAAAAAAAAAAAAAGAAAAGAATTTCCCTACTCATTGAGAGGAGTGTGTGTGTACAACATTTCAAGTTTCTACTATGAACGTTAGGTTTGGCCTGAGCAAAATCTGGATACATAGATAGATACATAGATACATAAATGTCAGAACATATAAATAACTTAAACCCAGCAACAGTATTTAAACTAGTGTTGTGGGTAGCAGTGATACAATAAATAAAAAATAATATAGAGTGAATGAGTGAATTGATGGGGACTTTTTTGTTAGTCCCCACCAAAAGCTAATGTCCATGATTTCAAAGTATGGAAGCCTAAAAAGAAGAAAAAATAGATTAAGTTGCATTTTCTTTTTCTCGCCGTCTAGAAACTCAATTCGTGGTGATAGTTTGGGGTCAACAACAATTTGATCTTGAAGAATCAATACATTTCAACCTATTTCCCGAATGTTCAATTTTCTGTATATCTTATAGTTGGATTCCAGATCAGTGAAGTTGTCAGATTTTTGCAGCTTTGCCTGAAGAAGTGTCTAATGCTGTCAAAAGTTTGAAATAAGAAAAAATTACCAATAAAGGGCATAGCATTTTGGAGCTTTTTCATTAGTTGCGACCAGGCCCAAATTTCCATAACCAGTGGAAATTGATATGTTATATATTTTGTTAGTCCCTTTAGTATAGTTAGTGCATAATGTTCAATATATGGGATTGATGGGGAACGTTGTATTAAGTGCATTGACAAGGGGATTATGGTGAAAAATAAAAATATTTCTTGTCTAAAATAAATGTTTTTTATCATTTTTTTTATCAGCAAGTCTTCCCTGAGTAAGTGTAAGACATGGGGGGGGGGGTCTGGAGTGAAGATAGAACAGTTTGCCGGTAAGACTTGGCAGAGGTTAGCACAATATAGGTTGTCATGGAAGGAGATGGGAAAGACCTTTGTCCAGCAGTGGACTTATAACGGCTGATGATGATGATGATATTTTCTCCTGAAATCAAATAAAGCCCCGAAAAAAAAACCATGACAAAATAGGATATCAAATTCACTGAGCTTAAAATAGATTCTCATCATCAAAACTGATAAAGAAATTGGATGTATAGTAAAACAAAATCCAAGAATATTTTACCATAACCAGAATATGATGAAGTGGACTCTGATGGAAAGAAATATAGAAGAAGGATTTTCTACTTGGCTGTTCCTCCATTTTATGCAAAATGAAAAGTTGATAAGACTTCAGATTAAAACAAAAATGTTGATCTTTCATCGGAGACAAAACCAACAATATGGCTAAAGAAAATCAAAGAGCTGGAGATCTGTTCTCTGCCTGATGATATCCTTTGAGAAATAAAGAAAAGCCAAAACTGAGATTATTTCTGATCTTATTCTGTTCACATGGGTGGCCATTTGCAATGCAGAGTGTTAACAGTTAGCAGACATGATTTCTAAAGACATTCAAACAAAGTGATGAATGTTAGTCTAAAATGCAATTGTGTCAAGCAAAGAATGACAGGCTTGACAGCAGAAAGAGTGATCCCTGACCCGTGAATGGATTCATGCAAAAGAAAGTAGAGAGGTCTCTGCCAAAACGCAGACATGCCAATATCCTCAAAAGGACAAAGAATACTGCAGTGATCTGCATAGACTTTCTCATCTCTTGCATGGATAGGCTTTGTCTCTGAGCGACAATAACTGGAACAAAGAGAAATGTAGCACTAAGAATATATCACTTCTGGCTTCACACCAAAATGATTGACATGTACCATGCTGGATAATGCCCAAGATTTACACCCAGTAAGTGCAGCTGTTGCCAAAGTAAGTTTTAGTTTGCTTTGATGTTTGAGTATAAAGAGTCAGAAGAACCTGATGGCAGAGTTGGATACAAAGCCTGCTCAAGGCAGAAGTGAACTATGGCTGCTTAAAGCCATGTGGCCACCAGAGGACAACCAAGAGTGTGATGAGGGGTAGGGGGCTCCCAAATAAAATTCTGCTTAGAGCCCCATAAAGACCTGGTTGGATATCAAGACTATGAAAGAGAGATTTTAGTAAAGGCCTTTTATTAAGTTATACATGAAATGTAGTTTTTTTACATCATAGATAATAATGCTAAAATGATTGGTTTGCTAATCTAATTGCAAATAAAGTAAATAAAGAAATAATTCATTATTATTGGAGGTTTCTAAGCCCTTAACAGCAATGGTGTCTACCCAAGAAGTACGATTTCAAGCTGCTGATAATGTAAAAAAAAACCTTTGGAGTGAACACTTGAAACTGAGACAAAGTGAATAGGAATTTCACATGATATTTGGCAACAGAACTTAAATACAGAACTTGCATCACTTTTATAAGTTGCCCAGAACACTATAATATGATTGATTTTGATTCTTCTACTACAAAAGTTGAATGATCAAGTAAAAAAAAATGATTATTTTTTACTCAAATTGTAAGGTGATCTAATGACAGATATTAACAGATTTAAAAATGCAAACAAAAGACATACTCACACATATCCAATTTATTCATATATTTACAATGACCATGGTCAATGACACACAATGCAAAAAGATTATTATTTTTTACACAAGTTGTATAGTGATCTAATGACAGATATTAACAGATTTAAAAATGCAAACAAAAGACATACTCACACATATCCAATTTATTCATACATTTACAATGACCATGGTCAACGACACACCTGTGTCTTCTCCATCTCCTAAGACTAATATGGCTCCCCACCACAAGGACATAAACAGTGGCACCTTACCGGAAGTCATTAAGCGCTCTCCTGCCTAAGGGGAATAACTCATTACAAACAATGAGAATACTTAGTTAACACAAGTCATTGATAAAATGTTTTTTTAAGTTGCTCTTTTAGCATCTTTTTGATAGTAAAAGCAAAGATATATTGTTGCAAAAATTTATTTTTATCTATTTATTTTTCTTGTTAGATGCAACATTTGCTATCTATTCTGTATGTGGATTGTGGATATTATGAATATCAGACTGATTTCATTAGGTAAAGCTCCTCAATCCTAATTTGAAAACAGTCTTTCATCACCAACATATCAATAACAGCATTGATAAAACTAGACAATCTAGAATCTTTTTTATATTATTGGTAAACTACACTTGATAAACAATAATAATAATAATAATGGAGTATTGAGCAGACTTGCTGTCACTTGATCTCCAGTAAAAGCCACCAGTCACTACTGATGTGAAAACTCAATGAGTATAAATAATAAAAATACCCTCTTTTAAAAGTATGAGTATTTCTTAACCTTCAATAAGTTATATAACATTGCCGAAAACCTATTCATGATAATTTTACCAAAGGATCCTGCTTGTAAGTATTGATATTTTCTAAGTTTAGCTTAACACAGAACAAGGACAAATTGGAGCAGAAAGATTGAATTGCACCAATCTCCCAAGTTAGGTAGGGCCAGCTTGCTTTGAAAATCAGCATTCCAAATCTTGGCTTTTACTTGTTCTTGAATTGGTGCTGGTGAGAAATGACCAAACAGGCCAAGTTATTTACTAAGCTTAGCTTAAAACCCATAAGAACCCACTGTGACACCGGTGTCGCATACAATTTAATTGATCTGCACAGTCTCTTATATAATATTATATTTTATCCTTGATTTTAACTCATGAAGTGTACTAAGTGACATCTACTGAACATCCTGGTGCAATCATGAGACTGCGTGTCAATTTGCCGCCCATAATCCCACAAAATGTTCCTTCAAGTAGAAATGGGTCTGAGTTCCTATGGGTTAATACAGAAAAAGGTCACAAGGGTACCCAGTGAGGATCACAATGGTAATTGTCTACAAAACAAGCTTGCTAACCAAGGGGGCATTGAGCTGACTAAGCTCCTTAAGGAGGCATTTGAATTTCTACAGGGGTGTTATGGAGATTCCATACATATATCTGATTCTGATTTACAAATGGCTGTTGTTTAGTAGTATCTGCTTACAAATAAGAAGGAATTAACATTAGGCCATTATTAAATGCTAACTTCGCCAACCATTTCTTCTATACAAGTAAGTAACTGGTAAGTGGCAAACTATTTTGCTTAATACCCTGAAGAGTTACTTTAATTGTATGAGTAAACATTTAAAATTATCTCCCTTGCTGTTGCTTTCAAACAAAGAATACTTTATGTATCTGAAGTCACTGAAAACTGATTTTGAGAAGCGCTTTGAAGATCAGATTGATATGAATATTCCTGGCTGGATTATGAATCCATTCATTTGCAAGGTTGAAAAACAAGAAATCGACTTGCAGGAAGAAATCATTGTGTCTACTTCTCATATTTGAACTACAGGGAAGAGTTGACACTGTGTTGCCGATTTAGCGTGTTTCGTGCAAGATTCAGCACGTTTCTTAGTGCAGTGCAAAATCGCTAAATTAGAATGTTTGCACCTAAAACATTTTGCTGGTATTTGGCTATATTTTTTTTTTTGGTGTTTTTTGGCAATTTTTGGCTATTTTAAAAGAATTTAACGCTTTTTGGCAGTCAAACTAGTGCAAAAATATTTTGGCAACACTGTGTTGACATGTAGCTAGATGTCATAGGGGGCGTTTGGATGACAAAGGTTGAGAAACACTTTTCTATGGCAAAGGCACCCTTTTGCTTGTAAGTACTGAACAGTATAGAATATAGATTGGCATCACAACTTAAAGTATTATTTTGATGTCTTAAATCAGTTGTAACAGTGTTGTGGCCCCAAGAGTCTTCGATGTTATGAAGGAGCACTTCAGCAGACAACTGTAAGTTTTATTCTTGTATCCTCCCTAGTTGCCACAAGTGATCCCAACAGTAAGACTAATTCCCAAAGTGGATTTGCTTTATAAAAGAACAATGGACACAGATGAACGCTTGCGGCTCCTCTCGCTCTGACCACCGCAAGGAGTGAACTAAAGTGGAGGGGAATCAGAGTTGAAGGGTGTGTACCTAAAATACTCTTGAAGAAGATATCCTGGGCACCGGCCCAGAATCGGGTTAAAAAGCCGAAATTGCTTTCTTGTGCACGGCCAAGGGGCAAGAAAGAAAACAAATTGATTCTTTTTTTCTGTAGTGCTGTAAATAATTTCAGGCAAAGTTGTTTTCTCATTGGTTGAAAAAGACAGGGTGAGAGGTGAACATTCATTGGTTGAAAAAGACAGAGCGAGAGGTGAACATTCATTGGTTGAAAAAGACAGAGTAAGAGGTGAAACTACAGGGCAGACACAGATACAGCTGACCATCTAACCTACTGAATACCAAATTAGGGGTCTTTCTTTAAAACATCTTGGGACAAAAATACCCAAAAGGAATTAAAGAGAGCAGCTGGAACTTTTTTTCTGACAGAATGGAAACCAAATCTAACAAAAGAAAATTGAATGGTAGGAAATGAACAAATAATTGGGAACTTTGGGAAGAGTAAAGGGCAGTTGGAATCAGAGTTTCTTGGCAAAGATTATTACGGCAAAAGGGGAAACGTTAGTCTATTGAAAAAGAAGAGCAACAAGGCAAAGATTATTGTATTATCTATTTTTATTATTAGATAAAGTATTGTAACCTATTGTATTAGCTTTGACTAAATAGTCAAAACTAATACAAAGTAGATTGTAGGAAGCAGGGGAACGAAACAAGAAGAAAAAACATTTGAAAGAAAAGAAGGAATGAGAAGTTGAAAAATATGAGAGAATGAAATAGTGAAAGTGAAAGTGAAAGGAGAAAGTGAAGGTGAAGAAAGAGAAGGTGAAGAAAGTGGTGAAGAAAAAGTGATAGATAGATAGATAGATAGAGAGAGAGAGAGAGAGAAAGAAAGAAAGTCAGGGCTAGAGAGCCCAGTCTGCCCTGTTAGTATACCCATAATAAGGGAGAAGAAGCAGATTCATGCCTTTCCCAAGGGAAGTAGTGTGAAGTGAATGTAAACAGCCTCAACCGGAGTTTGAACACGGCTCACTGATTCTGTCATCTGTGCCGTTAACCACTATGCCACTCGCACACCATCTTAGTTGTCAATAACTGTGGAATTTCCACAGGCTGAGCTGGTTAAAAAACATTGAAAGAAAGAACATACAAACCACTAATAAGGAAAGAGTGTTTATAGAAGCAGAAAATGGTTACAAAAATTTAACCAATTCTCCTTTACCCCATGGCCTAAACTTCTAGAAAATTTCATTGATAACTTTTAGAGATATTGTGTGGTGTGGACATATAGCTATGATGCAGAGGAGGAAAAGATTCCTGGATCCACCCCAAAATGCAGAGGAGGAAAAGATCCCTGGGTCCACCCCAAAATGTAATCACTACTTCTGTAGCCCATTGTTCACCTTCAATACCAGTGGATTTTCCAAGGGCCGAGCTGGTTAAAAAACATTGAAAGAAAGAACATACAAACCACTAATAAGGAAAGAATGTTTAAATAAGATAATGTGTGGTGTAGACATATAGCTATGATGCAGAGGAGGAAAAGATCCCTGGATCCACCCCAAAATGTAATCACTACTTCTGTAGCCCATTGCTCACCTTCAATACCCATGGATTTTCCAAGGGCCGAGCTGGTTAACAAACATTGAAAGAAAGAATATACAAACCACTAATAAGAAAAGAATGTTTATATAAGCAGAAAATGGTTACCAAAAAATAAACAATGGTTTTCTGCAGAGACATTCTGTAGAGAAAATCAGGTGGGCTGGAGTCACAGGAGCAAATGTTTATTGAGGCAAAAGTCTACAGAATTGTCCAGTTCTGATAACCCTCTGACCTTTCACCAACATTTATTTGCTTGTGGCTGCACTTAGCGGCTAGATCAGCAGATTTGGTTTTAGTTAAAATCTGACTTTATAATCTCATCTCATCGACAATTGGTTTCCACTCCAAGAATATAGTACCCGTTGGATATGAGAGACATATTCCTAATGATGTAATTGTTCGCCTATCTTTACTGCTAAGAGTTGCATTAGGACTGGGTCTCTTTCTGTTGCGTGTCTTCTCTGGGGTTTACTGTAGCAACCATTACAACAATTAGGAAGCACTAAGAGAGTGCATACCTCAGCCAATGCCATACACTAACTGAATGAAAATCAGTTCATATATAGCTACGGTCGAGGGGAGGTAAGTTTAAGTTTTGATTTTTCATATATTGAACTATTGTCTTGATATAGAAAAAGATATCTCTCAATCAAAAGAAAATTCCTGGATCTGCCCCAAAATTCAATCCTTTTGTAGCCCATGGCCCAACCTTCCACAAAATCTGAGAACTTTTGGAGATATTGTGGAAAAACAAGTAAAAAATATCTCCTAATCAAAAAGAAATCACTGGATCTGCCAAAGATTTAACCAATTCTTCTTTACGCCATGGCCTAAACTTCTAGAAAATTCATTGAGAACTATCGGAGATATGTGTGGTGTGGACATATAGCAATGATGCAGAGGAGGAAAGAATCTCTAGATCCACCCCAAAATGTAATCACTACTTTCGTAGCCCATTGCCCATCTTCAACAAAATTTCATTGAAATTCATTGAGAACCTTTGGAGATATTGTGTGGTGTGGACATATATCTATGATGCAGAGGAGGAAGAAATCCCTGGGTCCACCCCAAAATGTAGTCACTACTTCCATAGACCATTGACCACCTTCAACAGAATCTCATTGAAATTCATTGAGAACCTTTGGAGATATTGTGTGGTGTGGACATATAGCTATGATGCAGAGGAGGAAAAGATCCCTGGATCCACCCCAAAATGTAATCACTACTACCGTAGCCCACCTTCAACAAAATTTCATTGAGAAATTTGGGGAGATATTGTGTAGATAAACAGACAGACAGACATGCGTGAATACATATACCTATACCAACTCCATTGGCAGAGGTAAATTATGGATCCATGTAGACAAGAGTTGGAGCTTGCAAGAAGGTCACAGAGCAAGTAGCATGAAACATGAGACGTTAACAGGTCAGGAGAGCAAAAGACTTTTGAAATGCAGATGAAATATTCAGAGAGAAAGAAATCATTATTCTGTATTGAATATCCAGAAACTTCCTCAAAGAATATTCATAAGATGAATTAATTCTGGTTCTAAAAAGAAACAAAGGAAGGAATGGATATTTGTTGGACTAAGTAAACTTTGGCGCATGTACAGAATACCAATTTCAGAATTCAGGAGAAAATGAAAATTGCATTAGTTTACCTCTTCTAACTCAAAGGTACAGTGGGTGCAAAATGTACCCGATACATTTCAAAATGTTTAATGGCTCATCCTTCCACAAGATCCCATTAAAATTCATTGGAGATTTTGTCTAGACAGACAGACATGAGTGAAAACATACAATGATTGCAAAAAGGATCTGATACATTTCAAAAAGTTCAATGGCTCATCCTTCCACAAGATCCCATTAAAATTCATTGGAGATTTTGTCTAGACAGACAGGCATGAGTGAAAACATACAATGATTGCAAAAAGTATCTGATACATTTCAAAAGATTCAATGGCTCATCCTTCCACAAGATCCCATTAAAATTCATTGGAGATTTTTTCTAGACAGACAGGCACGAGTGAAAACATACAATGATTGCAAAAGTATCCGATACATTTCAAAAAGTTTATTTTAACATCCTTATACACCTTAAAAATTGAGAGAATTTGGACCAAAGATTAAAACATACAATAATCAAAAAATATTGAATAGCATGCATGCTGCTTCTTTCAGTAGTCTTATTTTCCAATGTTGTTATATACAGTGAGTGCATTTCAAAATGTTCATTTTAACATACTTATACACCTTCAAAATTGAGAGAATTTTCACCAAAAAATATTGAAACAATTGTATATTGATGCTAGTTTACTATTAAGTTTCTACTGTAGTAATCGACATACAGTTTGTTATCAAATATAATGTTCTACTTGGGGTCACCAGTTCAAGGGAGTTTCACTGAGAAATATAGATGTAAGAATTGAAAAAAGATAAAGACTGAAGTTATAACATAGCAATGAATTCATTTGTTTGTAGATTTCAAAGTTTGATTGAAAGTTCTGTTGTATTAATAGAAGAAAGTGTAATAAAGACAACTAGACCATTACATGGTGAGAAACAATTACTTATTAAAAAAGAGTGTGTATGTAGGTGAGGCAGTACATTGTGTGTGTGTTGGGATACTCATTTCTTAGGAAAAAGAAGGTTTAGGTTGGTAAAGTGCACACACATGCAGCAGCACCATTATATTACAATCCTCCACTGTTATAACACGCTTCATTATAGCACAGGTGGATGGTTGACCCAAAAATATTAACTCCAAAAATATTCGCTACAAAACAGCTATATTTGGATCCAAATAGCTAGATCTAGCTCCAAAATAGCTAAACAGCTACAAAATAGCTAAATTGATCACGGCTCAGTTATAATGCAGTTTTATCTCTACTGGACACCAACACCATCCTATAGAGGGTGATGGGGCTGTGGTTCATTCAGACCGGTTTCTTTATCATAATGTTTTTGCCACTGCACCTTCTGGCCTTCCTCACGTGTCTGTTGCATTTGGTAACCTTCTAGGAATGTCAAACTGAGCCCTTTATTTGATCCGTGAGGTGAGTGTATACTGCTCTCATTTCACTAGCTGTCATATCCAGTCTTTGGGAATTTCAGCTGTCAATTAATCTTTATGATGCCAATCAGCATCTCCACTGAGCTGGTGTATATTTCTGTACCACTTGACCCGAGGATTGAACTCATAACTTCCAGGGAATCAAATGCGCTTTACCAGTGCGTTTATTCATTAGGCCATGTCCCATAGAACACTAAGGTAGTGATTTTTTAATCTTAAATCTAATATCTGTTCTTTCTTAGTGGCTCTCATGTTGATATCTATACTCGGCCTACTGATTGGATTATTTGTGAATAGCATGTATGCTGCTACTTTCAGTAGTCTTATTTTCTAATGTTGTTTTATATCAAGAAGGGGCATTATGTCATAGATGAATCCACTTATAGTAGAACATCCCCCCGAAAAATACAACTTTTCAATGTTCAATTCTGTTTCAATATTTTTTGACTTTTGTGTTTTTTAATCTTTGGTCCAAATTCTGTCAATTTTGAAGGTGTACAAGGATGTTAAAATGAGCTTTTTTGAAATATGTCGGGTACTTTTTTCACTCTCAGTACTTCTAGTGAAATTCATAGCACTTTGATCTTCAAATATTTCTGATTTTTGTACATAACCTTTCAATGTTCAATCTTGTTTCAATTCAATTTTTTAATCTTTGAAAAACTACCTATTTAAAACTACCTATTTATAGGATAATAACCATCCCCCAAAAGTGTCTAATTCGGCTGTCACTAATTGGTTATTCATTTTCCTTTTTTGATTGGTTAGAAAAGGTTAATATTGAAATTCAAATTTGTCTTGTTCTGTGATCCACTGCAGGATGGAGTGAGTGACGCCACTTCGGGTGCTTGTCACCTCTAAATTTGTTTCACATATCGCAAATGGGTTAAGTAAGTAATAATATGGTAAGTGGAGCCCAGGTAAGCATGGCTGAGGTTTTCAAAGTGGTCAGTACACTATATGAGTAAAATCTGGAATATCTACATTGTATAAATATCTATCTATCTATCTATCTATCTATCTATCTA
>VCCN01004649.1:5496225-5513248 GCA_006491835.1 Architeuthis dux
TGTGAATAAAGTGGATTGCTATATGCTAATGTGTAATATATTAATATAATAAGTTTTAAGATAGTATTAACAATATCTTAATAATTATAATGAGAGCTCAGACTTCACATCAGGGAATGTTTTTATTTTGACAGTTTTATTGTTTAATTCATTTTCCCTGTAGTCGTAGTAGTAATAAATTTCTGAATTGCTATTTATTTTGGAGCCCCTTCAATGTCTTAGGCCCTACGCCATAACATAGTTTGCGTATAGGCTAATCTGGTCCTGTCAAAAATAAAATTAAGAAAAATAGGATTATCCCAGAATTTTTCCAAGCCCCTGTTATCTACGGCTTAAGCCTACTCAGCTTTATAGTATAATCCAGCCCTGGGTCTAAGCACAACAAATTACTGGCGAAAAAAATTGTTTCTGTTTTCTTTCGACTTGGTTAATGGATGTAGATCTTTCCCAAGGAGATTAGTGCAAAGTGAATGCAAACTGTCTCTGTCTCCATGTTTTTATCCGCTCGGTCACCCTGTACCTCGCAAAGTTGTTGGGAAAGGGTAAAAACACACCTTCCTCGCTTGTCACAGCTCATGGTTTGAAGATAGATCTGTTAAATTCATAAAAAAACAACAAACGGTATAACTAAGAGTACTGGTTAGTCACTCAATAGAAACTATCACATGACCAATGTCTTTTGGAAGCACGCTACATTGGAAGTGATCAATTAAAAAATTGAAAAAAGGGGTGATCAATGACTAAGTTACTGCTCTCGCCTTTTGTTAGGCAGTGATCACTAAAAATGTCTGAATTTTCAAAAGAACAAGCGTGAAGGTGGACACAAACTGAGGGATCAGTTTAGCATGAAGTTATATCATCATCAGCAGCAGCAGCATGTCCACTGCTGGACAAAGGCCTTTCCCATCTCCTTCCATGACAATCTAGATTGTGCTAACCTCTGCCACGTCTTACCCTGCAAACTTTTCGTCCCTCCATCTTGTATCTGGTCTTTTCCTACTGCGTTTACTGTCCCATGGGCACCAGTTGGTTAGTCTTTTCCCCCATCTATTGTCATCTCTTCTTGCTAGGTCATAATAAACAATAAATGGTTAAATTGGTGCAGGCTTTATGGATAATACATAACCAACCAGCCGGACCAACTTGAAAACTGAAGAAACCCATGTTGACAGTTTTGGTGACTGCTTTGGTTGACGGTTTCTAATTACTATTGACATACTGATCAAAAATAGCCTTCAGGCCCACAATTTAATAAAAATGTATTAATTTTGTATTTATTTGAATGTGATTTAAGCCTGAGAGAATTTAATTATTTTATTAATCAGTTTTATTATTTTTTGTTTTCAGAACTTGGAAGCAAATTCCTTGAGGTTGTAAACTACTTAATTATCTGTGATTGTTAAATAGAAGAGCAATTGAATCCCAAGACACCAGGCTTTAAGAAATAATATGATTATGCTAAAAAAACAATAGCTTAATGACAGAAAATTGGACAGAAGGCGATTAAGCCTGAAATTCAGAACCTCACATTTATTAACTGAAAATTTATATGTAAAATCAATTGAAAACAAGCCTGGCTGATGCAGGATCAAACTCCACTCCAACTTCTATTCTGACTGAAGATGATTACTGAAACTTTTGCATTGTACATATAATAAATAAGAAATTACAAAAATAAATATTTTTTTTGTATAAATGTATAAGTCTGTACATATCTGTATGATAAAGTTTCATGAATATCTAAGACTTTTAGTCAATTTAGCTCAGTAAGACAGCCTCCTGGCAATCAGTTGGTCATGAGTTCGAATCACAGTAAGGGAATGTGAATTTTACATGTCAGTTTACAACCCTAATTTTTTAAATTCCCCCCATAATAGGTTCAATATGCAATGTAAGGTTATGCTAAATTGGTCACTAGACTGTGCCCACTTGTTTTTTGAAAATTCAAACCTTTTTTTAGTAATCACAGCCCAACAAAAGGCGAGAGAAGTAACTTATTCATTGATCACCCCCAACACAGCATATATGGGTGGTGGTGATTCATAATTTCTCTTGGAATGCTAGTTCTGTTTGTTCTGTGAGTCAATGCAATCCTCAATGCTGAAGAGTTCTCTTCCTCTCTCTTTCCTTTTCACATACCGGCTATCGCTTGGGTGCAAGGTTTTGTTCCAGGTCCGGCTTTAAGCCAATTGGACCAGTTGCTACTAAGAGGACTTCATGCTAGGGTAATCTTCTTTTGCCTTGTCAAATACACACAACCACACATTGCAACATACACCTAATGTAGAATAATGTTGGTTGTACATGTTCTGCCGACATGAAACGTCTCATCATTGGGTTGTACATTTACAGGAGAGTTATCTGTAGAGGGAAATAAAACATTTGGTTGATACTGGAGAAAGGCTCTCCCACGTGGCTGGATGGCAGGATGACAAAATTTGTTGATTTCAAGGAAAATGTGCATTCCTTTTATTTCTGTTGATAAATTTGATGACGGGCTGGTTCTTGGATAACTTGAGGTATTGAATTCTGTTTTGGTTAAAATTCTAAACGAGTTGTTAAATTCTGTTCCTAGTTGCTTTAGTGAGGGTGACTAAATAGGGCGATGATAGTAGTTCAAATCAGGTTTCTTCCTACTTCTCCTCCCTCACCTGGACGGCCTGAGTAGCCAACCCCCTAGCTTGTTGACCTGTCACTCCTGTGTGTCGGACTGATTAACTCCCGCCTGATTTGAATCGACATCCCAAAAAACCCAGTGCAGCTAATTGGTCGGATGCATACCCTTTGTTTCCTTTGGTCGGCCGTTTGACCTATTTTCTAGCCCTGCGAACATGATATGGCGTTTTGGGCATGTCCCAATACTATCCCCCAAAATGTACGAACACACAACCTGAGTGTATTTCCTTACACTAATACCACGTTGCAGGTTTTACCGAGAACAGCAACGGTTTTCATTTTATTCTGAATTCTTAAAAAGTCAATAGTGTTTGTTTGCACTTTTTACATCTAGAAATCTTTTTTATTGTCCTTGAATTAAATAATATGTTAATTAATTATAGAACACTGACATTTTTAGTGCACATTTGGATTGCTTTCCATTCCACCATAGAGATATAAAGTCTATAATAAACTTTATTTATATTTTCTATAGTTTTGAGAAGGGTCATTAATATTCAAATGGTTCTTCGGACGATTGAACTCCATCTTGTTGTTTGTGTAGTAAACGACATGCATTAGACTGTCAAGTGCGGATTTCAACCCGATGTGGCTTCCACTTCTCAACAAACCTAAACCCAACAAGACAAAGACACAAAAACACCCAGGCCAATTGCTATAAGGGTTATCCCCTTTAAACATAACTTCTGTTTAACCCATCACACTCGGATTTTACACCTGAAGAAGGCCGAAGAATGGATCGGCCGTAATGTTGTGTTTACAACACAAACAACAAGAAGGAGTTCAATCGTCCAAAGAACCATTTGAAAATTTTATTCTAAGATTCTACAGACCTTGGCTGTGGGCTCCACAAAAATTGTTTCTAATTAGGCACCTGCAGCTCCTAAAGCCATCCCTGCCCGCAAGTCACTTGATAGCAGAGTCCATGCAGTCCTCAGTGCTTGAAAGGTCTCTTCCCCTGTCTTTCCTTTTCACTTACTGGCTATCTCTTGGGTGCAAGGCTTTGTTCCAGGGCTGGTTTTAAGTCAATTGGGCCAGCTCCTCCTAGGAGGACTTCATGCTAAGGTAATCTTCTCTTGTCTTGTCAAATACACACAACAAAACATTGCAGGTTTTTCTTCTGAATTCTTGAAAAGTTCATACTGTTTACATCTAGAAATCCTTTTTACTGTACTTGAATTAAATAATATATGTTAATTAATTATATAACAGTGTAAAGAAATATTTCTCTGAAAAATTTCAAGCAAACATTTTGATTGTTATCCATTCTACTATAGAGATATAAAATCTATAATGAACTTTATTTATATCTCTAAGATTCTACAGACCTTGGCTGTGAACCAGAGGCTCCACAAAAATTGTTTCCAATTAGACCCTGCAGCTTCTAAATCCATCCCTACCCACAAGTCCATTAATAGCAGAGTCCATGAAGTCCTCAATGCTTAAGAGTCTCTTCCCCTCTCTTTCATTTTCGGCTATCGCTTGGGTGCATGGCTTTATGCATTGTCAGTACTTTGCGCACTCACCATAATAACTGCTGTTAGTACCCTCTGTTCATTACAAGTTCCCTGCTGACTGTTTTCTTTGTTTTATTTGTTCTAAAAATGTTTTACTTTGTTCCCACAACAGATGTTTACACAGTTACAAAAATGAATAAAGACATAAAATCACTAAGAAAATAAGATAAATAATGGAATTCTGGAACCCAAGTCGTGAAAGCAGAAGCCTAGAGTACAAAACAATTATCTATGTGGTTAAATGAGGAATAAAACCAGAGGCATAAAGAAGATGATAGAGCAATGATTCTTAACCTGGGGTGCATGAACCCTGAGTGGTGCATAGAGCAAGAAGAGGGTGGCAAATATGACATTCGGTGATCTCTACACCAGAATTCCACATGTTTCAAAGTTAATCAAGACTAGTATTCCAAGGGAAATTATGAATCACGGCCACCGCTCTCTTTTACCTCATAAATTAAGCAGTGGTGGTGATAAAATTAAGTTACCATGATGAAAATGCTACCAGTAAGATTTGAACCATAGATTCAAGATTTAAAAAAACATTGCAAATTGAACCCCCCACTAAAAACATATTTGGTGGGTTTATAAAAAAATAAAAAAAAATTTTCCCTACTCATTGAAGGGAGTGTGAGTGCAAAATTTCATGTTTCCACTATGAATGGTTAGGGCAGGGCAAAGTCCGGATATATAGATAGATAGATACATACATACATAGATATATAAAAATATCAGAACACATGAATAACCTAAACCCAGCAACAGTCTTCAAACCGGTCTGTTGTGGGTAGCAGTGATTAATCTAAACCCAGCAACAGTCTTCAAACCGGTCTGTTGTGGATAGTGGTGATTCAAAAAGCCACAGCAACCAGTGCATTAAATGGTTTTATTAATAATATATTGATACAGACTTTTAATTTTGACATCTGATAAATTTCAACATTCTGTTATTTATATTTTTTATTATTGAATTCAATTTTTTAGACTTAACCTTAAGGGATGTAAGACAGATTTTGAAACCTTGAAAAGGAGTGTGAGCATTGAAAAAGGTTACAAACCGCTGATTTAGAGTTAGAATAAATTGTCACTGAAATAGAAATGGAGAGCAAAGAAAATAAAAGTAATGGCATGTGGTAATAAAGTAATCAGAAAGATCTCCCTTTGTTACCAAAGGAAACGGAAGTGATTACTTCCCCTTATTAGAACTCTCCTGCTACTATATAAAGAGAGGTACTTCAGACGCCATGTATGAGTAAACACAAGTTGAATAAAGCTTTCCACAAGCAGATCTCTTGTCTCTTATTCATTACATGGCATACTGTGCTTGAGACTGAAGAACTTTCTAGAGTTTTTGGACAGCATTTTTTATTCTCTAAATTTACCTAAAGGTACATGTCAGGTTGTTTTAATGACAGATATTAACAGATTTAAAAATGCAACAAAAGATGTACCCACACAGATCCAATTTATTCATACATTTACAATGCTGCATGCAACGCCACATGCATCTTCTCAAACTCCTAAAACCAATGCCTCTCCCGACATGAGGACATAAACAATGGCACCTTACCAGAAGTTGATAAGCACCCCCCAGCCTAAAGAGAATAACTCATTACAGACAATGAGAATACTTAGTTAACAGTATATATTGTTACTAATTTTTTCCTAATTGAAAAAATTCAAAATTCAAATGTGTTCTTCCATCTTTTTGGGGCAGTTTCTCAAGAAAGAGTGTGACTTGCTCACATTGATAAAATTAAAAGAAACTTTTTTATGTACTGGAACAGGTAGATCATTTTCCCAACCTTAGAAGTCTCCTCTCTATGCAATACTGCAACCCTAAGAAGGATCTGAAGAACAGGATTCATGTTGCCCATGTTCCATTCGGAAGACTATCCCAATAACGTCTTCAGAAACAAAATCCTATAACAACAAATCAAACCCATGGTGTATCCAGCTGTCATCATTTCAACCTTACTTTACTGATGGGAAGCATTGATCCTGTACTGTCAAAACATCAAGAAACTTGAGCGCTTTCACAAGCTTTGATCAATCATGAACACCAAATAGGAGGACTACATCACCAACCTTGCAGTCTTTGAGAAAGCTCAAGCCAACAGCATCAACTCCACTATCATCAAACATCAGCTCAAATGGACAGGCCATATACACTGTATGAGTGATATCAAACTTCCATGATCCTTTATAGAAAACTCAACACTGGCAAAAAAAATCTGCAGTTGCCCTCTGCACCATTACACAGATCAACCCAAACAGACTATGAAGAAGACCAATATCAATCCGGAAACCTGGGAAGAACAAACGGCAGATCGCAAACACTGGCGTCAAACCATCTGTTACGTTATGGTCATTGTGCAAGCTTTAAATTAAGTCTCAATTAGGTTGGTCATTTAAATACGTATAACTTCTGATAAGTCATTTTAGTCTTAATAAAATGGATGGCCTTGTTAAAATCTTCTCATGGTCAGAAAAAGGGATATATTTCTTCCCAGACCTCTGTAAAGGTCACCGATTGGCGTCAATAGTTTTGAATCAGAATATTAAGATAGTTACCCCATGACACGTGAAAAACACATTACGGATTGTTTGGCCACATGCAAATATTGTAGCCACAAAGACAACATAATCTGCACCAATGTGATCTGCAAAGTACACTTGTGCTTGAACAAAGACAGAAACTCTTTTGAGGCAACCACACCCCATTAAATTAGCCTGTTTTTGGCCAGCACAATAACATTTTCAAATCAACCCGGTAGTGTTATTTTTTTGTCAATATCCATTTTTTGTGTCTATTAATTATATTGAATGTTATTCTTTAATTCTATGTTTTATTTAACTTTCTACTTTAATTTTTAATTTTAAATTTTTTTATATTTTCCATTTTTGGTCATTTTTGGGGTGAGGCACCATATATGATCACTTCGTCAGAGTTTTTTTTTCCCCCATAAACAAACAAATTTCAGAAAACTTGAAACTCAAAATATCTTGTAATTAGGTCTAGTTTAACATACAAAAAAGGTTTTGATATCTAAAATATTTTTAGGGGTGACCTATAAAGGGTTAACAAAGTCCCAAGAAAAGTCTGGAATACTTGCAGACCAATACATATATGGAAAGAATGAAAGCATTGGCAAGAAACTCAGTTTTTGTTTGTTCAAATACTTATGAACATTATTGTATGTATACAGAATCCAAATGACTAATGATTCTTGAGTTTCTGATTACCAATTATTTTCTGGATTGATTTTTTCTTTATATCTGTCCGGCTTTCTGATAAATAAATACCAAATTATTAATATATTCAGGATAATTTTGATTTGAGCGTGGCCAGGAAGGAAAAGTTAATGTTTTTTTTACTTTATCTTGAAACATAGAAATATTCATCTTAACATAAGCAGAAAAAATAAACTCACGGATGTAAGGGATTCAAAAAAGTATTGGTTTTATAATTATTCTCATACATTTTGATTACAGTTTAATTTCGCACAAACAGAATCTGTAAAAACTCGGTCAATTTTTAATAGTTACTTATCCTCAGAAATTTGTATATGCGCAATAAAAACAAAAACAAAACCAATATATTATGCATATGAGAAACTATCACCAAAACTGTCAACATAGGTTTCTTCAGTTTTTAAGTGGGTCTGGCTGGCTGGCTATGTATGTATGTATTATGGATCTAGAGGGCTGAAAATTTCAACATTTACTCCTTATTATAACTAGAAAAACTTTTTTGTTTTTTCAACCTCCCCACAAATACCTTTTTAGAGGGAGTCCTATTTTAGACCAGTGGTGTCGTTAGAGAAAGTTAGAGATTATGGGGCTTTGTTCCTTGAGGGGCCCCCTCTAACATTTAGTGAGATTTGATGAAAAAAGAAAATTTGCATTAAACAGACATGCACTATCTCTTAAGTGATGAAAAACAACCCCAAAGACTGAATTATTATTTATGCAATTCATGTATTTCATGTATGTACAAATATATTTGTTAAGTATCTTGAGTTATTCCCCTTAGGCAGGAGAGTGCTTATCAACTTCCGGTAGGGGAGGGCTGTTTTACGTTCTGGGGAACGAGCAGCCACATTGTTTTTCAGGAGATCGGAGAAGACACACACATGTGTGTCGTTGATCGCGCTCATTGAATGAATAAAGGATCTGTGTAAGTACGTCTTTTGTTAGCATTTTTAATCTGTTAATATCATTATAACAACCTTACAATATTCTTGTTATTCTATAATGTCAGTAGAAATGCAGTAGGTGAACTATAATTTATAAAGCTTTCAGGGGCGTTTTCAAATAGCCCACCCCCATCAGCTATGCTACTGAAGGTTAATGTCTTTTATTTTTACTTGATAAACCAAACCAACTTTTTGGCCAATCCAATCTTTGCTGTTTTGGAACTCATTTCGTAGTTTCCTCCATTTTAGATCACTACATGCTGAGACTTACAGCTTTGACATTTAAAAACCCACATTCTGATGAGTAAAGATTTTTCAGAAGATGTAGGAATCTATTACTTATCTGCCTAAATGGAATCAAAGAACACTCTATGAGTAATTCTAAGACTGAAAGTGGTTGAATGCTTATTCACATATTGTAAATCAATAATATCAGTGGGGTTCCTTTTAAAATTTTGGTGGCAGTTGTATGTGGGCGGGGGGAATCGAATGCTTTAGGTTTATTCTTGGGGGTGATGACATTTACTTGGCAAAGCCTGTATACCACTTTACCTATTTAAACAAATAAGATTGCAATCTCTGTGTAAGGTTGATCTAATGACAGATATTAACAGATTCAAAATGCAAATAAAAGACGTACCTACACAGATCCAGTTTATTCAAAGATTTACAATGACCGTGGTCAACGACACACACGTGTGTCTTCTCTAACTTGTGAAACCAATATGGCTGCTCGCTCACCAGAATGTAAAACAGCACCCCCTTACTGGAAGTTGATAAGTATTCTCCTGCCTAAGGGGAATAACTCAAAATACTTACTTAACAATCTGTTATAGAAAGAAAAAAACTGCATTGGTTGAAATCTTTATAAGCTATCAACAGAATCTCCAAAAAGTATGTGATTAATATTCACCATTGAATTAAGTGCATTGACAGATAGGAGATTATGTTGAAAAATTCATATTTGTTGTGTAAATTGAATGATTTTTTTCATTATTAGGCTATGGATTTATTGATGTACCTACATATGCTGGATATTTAGGCAGCCATGGGCAGGGGTCACAGATATCAAACAGGGTATAAACAGGATATCGGCCAAGACCCAAAATGCAGAGGCCAGGGACCGGAAGACACACCAGGTGTTGAAAAGTCATAAACAGGATATTGACTAAAACCCTGAGTTGCAGAGCTGGAAAATCGGCGTGGGTGTTCGAACTCGATAAAAGCCACATAGAGTGCCCTCGGAGGCCGGAGAGATCACTTAGGCTTGGGACGATGACAGGACCAATTTCCCTGTTGTCAAAAGACCCATATGCCCTTCTGTCTAAGAAAAGTCTGTCAGCTCTCATTATCTCTCGCCCACTCTTCATTCTCCACCACTGAACGATGTGTCTGATGGAATCAAAATATATCCTCATATTTTCATAAAACAAGTCTCCAGTCTTGCTTTTTCTCGAAGTCCAGGATTTCCCTCCTGCGGACCCGGGGCTATACAACACATATGTACACATACAAACTGGCTTCCGCAATGAAAGAAAAAAAATGATAGAAATAAACAACCTCATATTTTGTGGAGTGATTTTGAGTGATGTATGAAATGTCTGGCGAGACAGGGAGAATTCTGAATAACTTGACAGATGATCAGACCTTGGTGATGTGATGTTTTGCAAAAAAAACCTGTACGAGATGTGAAGAATGAGCACGTTTGGTCATTCTGAATGCAATGGTCAAACAGTACACAAGCTCACTCAATGGTGTCTCACTGCCAACTCAGTAACCCCAAGGAAGCGTGTATGTTCATGCATGCATAGTAAGGTTAATGCACTTAAAAAAAAGATTTATCTGCCTTTTAAGGTCTGTTGTTGGACACCTTTCCTAAGTAAAACATGGGGTGTAATGGGCCTCCCCATGCCACGCTGGTCCATAATGTGTTAGCAAGGGGGAAGAGATTGATACATGCTTTTCCCAAGGACATTAGTATGAAGCGAATGCAAACTGGAGTTTGATATATATATTTATTAATTTTAAACATTAAAAATATTTTAAATTAGCAAATGCTTTCTGATATTTTCCCCACTTCTTATAAAAAAAGAAGCTGCGAATTAATTTCAAAGAGACAGTTCCATCACAAATGATATTTGGAATAATTCATTGAGATGCAAGCATTTCTTTTTGGTGTGGGCGGCGGGGAGGTTGTGCCCAACAGATTTTAATGAATCTTGGTTGTTTGAAGTTGAGTTTATTAAATCCTCAGCATTTAATTTTTTTCTCTATCCTTGCTCTTGATTTTGAAACATTAAGGGGGAGAACAAATTAAAAATACCAGAAATTTTGTTCATTTAATCAAATTTTTCCTCTAAATCAACTCTGGAAATCACTGACTTTTGTCGTCTTTCTCTCCGGCCACGTGGGGGAGCCTTTCTCCTGTATGGACACCACAAAGATAACTCTCTCTTGTAAATGTACAATCAGTATAATACAACAATGGATACATGCTTTTCCCAAGGACATTAATGCAAAGTGAATGTAAACTGTCTCAAGTGGAGTTTGAACTCAGTTCACCGATCCCATTCTCCGAGCAGTTAACCACTCAGCCACCTCACACCTTAGTGCACTAATATTGATTTATTGAACAGTCTTATGTCATCTAATTTTTGTGTCTGATTTTCTGTCTTGGCTTTATCTGCTCTTTCATCATGACTAACTCAGATTTATCACGAGTTTGAAGTTCTAAAATGAGGTGTCATCACGTCTTTGTGATTGCTTTTGGACTCGAATTATCTTTTTCGTCGCTTTTGGCTGTCGTCTGCTTTCCAGTCTTTGTATCAGCCGAATCTTACATTGTGTCATCTTCGGTAACTTTTGAACTGATTCTTTTATTTCAAACTACATGAATAACACAGGCCTACAAAATTTCATGACCTGACTGTTGTTTCCATTCTGATACCTGTTTTTAAACTATTTTTTGGTGCTGATTTAAAAAATCGCATTGGTTTTTGTCCATCAGGTCAAGTTTTTTTCTATAGCATTTTGAATGTTAATTGCATTTTTACAAAAGTGTTTGTTCCAAAATGTGATCCATGTTTGATATTGTTGTTTTAAGTAAACGTACATGTAATTTGTGAAAATGCCTTTAAATAATGACGAAATTATCAATTTTTAGTAAAAATGCTGATATGTTATAGAAAAAGAAAATTGGTAATTTTGTCATTATTTAAAGACATTTTCACAAATTACATATACGTTTACTTAAAACAACAATATCAAACATGGCTTACACCCATTAGATAATGATTTATATGTAAAATAATGCGTTTTAGATCACATTTGGAACAAACACTTTTGAAATAATGCAATTAACATTCAAAATGCTATAGAAGAAAAACTTGACCTGATGGACAAAACCGAAAATCAGCACCTAAAAATAGTTTAAAAACAGGTATCAGAATAAAAACAACATGTTAAGTAAGTATCATGTGTTATTCCCCTTAGGCAGAAGACTTCCACTAGGGGGCGCCGTTTTACGTTCTGGTGAACGAACAGCGATTACTCATTGTTGTGATCAGTAGGAGAGAGCGCTTCGTAGTACAGACGTGTTAGGTTGACTACGGTCATTATATAAATAAAGGATCTCTGTAAGTACATTATATTTTGTTGCATTTTTAATCTGTTAATATCTGTTATTAACCCAAGCTTACACAACAGTTAGGTCATAAAATTGTGTAGGCCTGTGCTATTCATGTAGTTTGAAATAAAATAATCAGTTCAAAAGTTACCGAAGATGACACAATGTAAGATTCGGCTGATACAAAGACTGGAAAAAACAACAGTCAGGTCATAGAATTTTGTAGGCCTGTGTAATCTATAAAAAGTGACTTAGTTTCTATTTTGCAAAGATTCAAATTAAAACAAGCCATACATTCAGAAAAGAAGAAAAAAAGCTTTCATTGAATCATCGAATCAAATTACTGAAACATGACACAAGTATAATGTTTGAATTCAAGTAATGAATGGCAAATAAAGAAGTAAATTTAAAAATGGGATCCTTTAAGAAAGTCAGTACATTTAATTCTCATACAATATCTGTCCGGAAAGTATCCAGCCATTTAATATTAACCCTTTAATGGTGTGAGGAGTAGTAGTTATCCATTGCAAGATAAAAGCCCTTGTCCATTGCAAGATAATCCATTCCAAATTATCCATTTCAAGTGATCTTGTGTATCATTGAGCGATCTTGTGTACTATTTGACCATCACATTCACAGACTGAGCAAGCACATTCTTTTTTTTTTGCAAAACATTGAAACACCCAGTTGAAATGCTTGTTAAACAGACCATGGACAAGATTAAGGAGAGTGTGATGAAGCAGCTGATGGCAATCCCGAAAGAAGACTTTGCAGACTGTTTTGAAAAGTGGAAGGGATGCTGGGAAGTGTGTGAGGTCCTAAGGGGATTACTTTGAAGAGAACTAAGGTGCTATTGCTCTAGGTAGGCTATTTTCACATTAATCTTTTAAGTGCAAATGACTGAAATTTCAGTCATTGCAATTCTATGGCTAACTCTCCATAGAACTGAGTTGCCATCAATCACAATAAAACAGAGATTTTATTGTGTTAGCCATAGAACTGTTATGACTGAAATTTCAGTCATTTGCAGTCAATGGATTAATATAAAAATAGCCTACCTAGAGCAATAGCACCTTAGTCCCCTTCAAAGTAAGCCCCTTAGAACCTCACACACTTCCTAGTGTTCCTTCCACTTTTCAAAACATTCTGCAAAGTTTTCTTTCAGGATTGCCATTGGCCCCCTTGTCACGTTCTCCTTAATCTTGTCCATGGTGTGTTTAACAAGGATTTTAACTTTAGGAAAAAACAGAATTCGCAGGTCACCAAATCTGGTCTGGAGGTGGAGAGGGGGCTGGCAAACCGGGGTGATTGAATGTTTTGCCCAAACACCCTGAACAAGACATGAAGAATGTCCTTGCTCAGTCTTTGTGAATGTTGTTAGATACTAGTCAAATTTCATTGGATGGGAAATCAACAACTGGACACACTCGTGTTAGTTATGGAACTACTCGTTTATTCGGGCACGCTGCTTTCATATGCAGGGATAATAACATACTCATGTGTGTTAGTTTTGCACGATATCTAACAAATGTGATGGTCACACAGTACACAAGATCACTCAATGGCCCCTCACCACAGACTGAGTAACCTCACAGGAAAGTATCTGTTCATGAATGTGCAGTAAGGATTGTTTTCCAAGTTACATCAAGGTTGTGCAATGGGCTCTCGAGATATTCAAAATGGCTGCATACTTTCTGGGCAGCCATCTTGTTTAAATGTTCAAAGTCTCTCTTCAAACTGATTTTGACATCTTTTATCTTGCATGCAACCTTTTTCTTTTTATTTATGTCCAATTTGATGAGAGATGCAAATATTTACTAATGAATTAGCTAATTAAGAAAAATTTCACTACAACAGATAATTATTGTCTGAGCATTGCCTTTACGAATTAGTGGCTTAAACCTCACTGACATTAATGCAATTAATAATCATTCTTGTCTGAATTTTTTTAGTCTCAGTTTTTAATCATTGTATATTGGTTAGTTTGGACTAATCTCTTCCTCTTTGTTGTTTTGTTTTATCAAAATGTTTCAACTATTTTGAAATGTTGCCAAATATTATTTTGGAGTATCTTGATTCGATATATATAGCTACAATGCTGTGTTTCGGATTCTTTGAGTGTACAAACAGATAAACAGAATGAGAATTTTAGTATTATATAGATAGTGACAGAACACTGTTCCCTTCACAAATAAAGTTGCCACGTGGTCCCACAGCAATACACCATTAGTTGTTGGAATAATATATTTCCCTGAAAAATTCCTCACTTTATATCAGTGTTTCTTAACCTTTGTCAGCCCAATGCAAGTTCAAAAACGAGTAAACACAATTTCTTCCTGCAAGTCCATTTCTTGTTCTTCAACCTTGCAAATGAATGGATTCATAACCCAGACAGAAATATTCATATCAATCTGATCTTCAAAGCGCTTCTCAAAATCATTTTTCAGTGACTTCAGATACATACAGTATTCTTTGTTTGAAAACAACAGCAAGGGAGATAATTTTAAATGTTTACCCATATAATAATAGTAACACTACATGGTATTAAGCAAAATTATTCGCCACTTGCCAGTTAGTTACTTATTTGTATAGAAGAAATGGTTGGTGAAGTTAGCATTTAATAACGGCCTGATGCTAATTCCTTCTTATTCAAATGGTTCTTCGGATGATTGGACTCCTTCTTGTTATTTTGTTGTAAGCACAATGTTTCAGCCGATCCATTCTTCAGCCTTCTTCAGGTGTAAAATCTAAGTGTGATGGGTTAAACAGAAGTTATATTTAATGGGGGGTAGCCCTTATAGCACATGGCTGTGTTTACAACACAAATAACCAGAGGGCGTTCAATCGTCCAAAGAACCATTTGAATATTAATGACCCTTCTCAAAACTATAGAAAATATAATTCCTTCTTGTTTGTAAGCAGATACTACTAAACAACAGCCATTTGTAAATCAGAATTATAGCTATCTATGGAATATCCATAATGCCCTTGTAGAAGTTCAAATGCCCACTTGATGCCCTTAGTCACCTCAACGCCCCCTAGAGGCTAACCAATGACCCCTAGGGGGCGCTAGCACCCACATTGAGAACCACTGCTTTATACAGACATTCATGCTGCAGCTATCAATTCTACGTTCGACTTAAAGCCTCTTCCTGTCTTCTCATAACAACAAGAGCAACAACAATAATAACAATATTAATCACCACTACCAAAGGTTTAGGTTATTCATGTATACACACATTTATATGTATCTATCTATCTCTGTATCTGGTCTCTACCCAGCACTAACTGTTCATAGTAGAAACTTTAAATTGTACGCACACACTCCCCTCAATAAGTTGGGGAATTGTTTTTATTGTTTTTTGAAAATCCCCACCTAAATAGGTTTGTAGATGATAATAATAATATTAATCACTGCTACCAAAGGTTTAGGTTATTCATGTGTTTATACATTTATATGTATGTATCTATCTATATATCCGGATACACGCTCCCCTCAATGAGTTGGGAAATTCTTTTTTATTGTTTTTTGAAAATCCCCCCCACCCCACAAATAGGTTTGTAGACAATAATAACAATATTCATCACTGCTACCAAAAGTTTAGGTTATTTATGTGTTCACACATTTATATGTATCTATCTATCTATATATCCGGATACACTCTCCCCTCAATGAGCGGGGAAAATGTTTTTTTGTTTATTGAAAATTCCTACCCTAAATAAGAGTTTTAGAGAGGGGTTCAGTGTTATCTATCTATATATCTGGACTTCACCCAGTTCTAACTAAGTAGATACTTGAAATTTTGCCCTCAATGAGTAGGGAAAATGCTTTTTTTGTTTTTTGAAAATTCCCCTCCAAAATAGGTTTTTAGAGGGGGGTTCAATTTACAATGTAAGCTTATGCCAAATTGATGCCTTAGTTTATGTCCAGCAGCATTCTCACTTGTTTTTGTTTTTTAAATTTGGACTTTTCAGTGATCACTGCCCACCACCACAGTTTAATTCACACAAGGTAAAAAGAAGCATATATAGGTGGAGGTGATTCATAATTTCCCTTGGAATGTTAGTTGTATACATTTTTGGTGTTTTTCTTTTTTTCATTATATTGTCGCTTTTCTTGTTAAAGACACACTTCGGTCATGGCTGATCCACAAGAGACTTAGCTGGTGATAAGACTTTTCTCTTTTCTATTCTCTGTGCAGACCCTGCGGTCCATCTGGGATGGACAGGAAGTGATTGTGAGAATTCCAGACAATCAATGAACAACACAAAATCAAAACCATTCTTTATTTAGTGACAGTTGCCACAACATCGGCACCGAGGGGAGGAAGAAGCCATTGGTGGTAGCTTTTGCATCAGTAAACGGATGCTGCTTGACATGAGTGGTAGCACCCATGTTAACATTAAGCTGACATCCTGTAAAGATATTGAAGAGAAGAGAGCTCTTAGCTATTCTATTTTTTGTTCCTTTTGGACATCTTGATGGACAAGATGGAAGGCTGGGAAACAAACAAGGTAAAATTTGTACTTCTGAATATTGCTACTCGCGTTCACAGCTCGGTGGTAAAGAAAGAAAACCGAGGACTAAGATAGCGGTGGGGTCTGAAAAGAAAAAAATTATTTAAAAAATAAGATGAAGTGAAAAAATAATAAAAAAATCAGATGGCTTTAAGAGCTGAAGGGTCTAATTGGAGGTCTAATTGGTGGAGCCCACAGCCAAGGTCTGTAGAATCTTAGAGATATAAATAAAGTTTTCAAATGGTTCTTCGAACGATTAAACTCCTTCTTGTTATTTGTGAAGTCCTCTTAGGAGCAGCTGGTCCAATTTTGCTTAAAACCAGCCCTGGAACAAAGCCTTGCACCCAAGAGAAAGGAAGGAGAAGAGACTCTTCAGCATTGATGACTGCATGGACTCAGCTATCAAGTGACTTGTGGGCAGGGATGGCTTTAGGAGCTGCGGGGGTCTAATTGGAAACAATTTTTGTGGAGCCCACAGCCAAGGTCTG
>VCCN01004649.1:5520569-5535056 GCA_006491835.1 Architeuthis dux
TTGGTGACTACGGGAAATTTTTTTGGGGGGGGGTTTGTATCCTTCCTCTTTCTTTTGTTGACCTGGTTTCACGTAGACTTCCCCTATTCACAGATATTGGTTACACCGTGGTCTTTTATCCTCTCTTTGTTTGTTCTGTTGGTATATAATTTATAGTTTATCTTGTCCTACTACTAGTACTACTACTACTACTACTACTATATATACATATATACATATAACTGCTTCAAGTTAGAGAACTTTGAAGGAATAGCGCTAACAAAACTCTGCTTATGATATGCCGTTTTTGCTGTGTTACAGTAACACATATACATACAGACAGAAATCCTATTATTATATAGATTTACAGATTGAAGATTTTTGTATCATTCACTTAAGAAAATTCTTTAAAATGTTCTTCTGAGAATCAGAGTCAATTTTTTAATTTTATCTGTCAATTACTTTCCAGAAAATTTATCTTATAAAAAAATACCAAGATTAAATAACTAAATTCTAGTTTGATGTAGACAGGTAGCACAATGTATTTATTTATATCACTGAAAAGGAAATAGTGTGACAACTCAGAAATATGTTGATCGGCTGCATCCAAATGTTTTAACTCTTAAATTCATGCAAAAAAAATTGATTGACTATATCAAGGGGTGTAACTTCCGATTAAAATAATCTCCCTTTGACCATTAGGTGAATTTAAACATTTTTTTTATTCAGTTCACAGACGAGTTCCATTGTTTTTTTTATCTATTCATTGAAGAGTTCTATTGTCAATTACAAGCGGTTTCAAGCAGTTCATGAATTTAAGAGTTAAAGGAAACTAACTGAGCAGTCTTTTGGCAGCATACTGTATTTGGGGCGATCAATTAAAAAATTGAAAAAACGGGTGATCAATGATTAAGTTACTTCTTTCGCTGGGCAGTGGTCACTAAAAAGTCTTTATTTAAAAAAAACCAGCATGACACAAACTAAGAGACCAATTTAGCATAAACTTACATTGCAAATCGAACCCCCACTAAAAGCCTATTGGCGGTGGTTCTAGAAAAAAGGAGTAAATGTTCAAATTCTCAGTCGTCTAGCTCTATTGGTGTGTCCTGTATATGTGACACATACATACATAGATAGCCAGCCAAACCCACTTAAAAACTGAAGAAACCTATGTTGACAGTTTTGGTGACAGTTTTGGTTGATGGTTTCTAATATTCTTTAAAATGTTCTACTAAGAATTGGTGCCAATTTAAAGATTTCATCTGTCAATTACTTTCCCATGACCCACCCTTCCACAAAATTTAATTGAAATTCATTGTGAACTTTTGAACATATCGTGTGGACAGACAGATTTACAGACACAGTGAATACATATACCTCTTCCAATATTATTGGCAGAGTTAAAAGATTAAATACTAAATTCTAGTTTGATGCAGACAGGTAACTCATTGTATTCAGACATATCATTGAAAAGAAAATAGTGTGACAACTCAAGGTACGTTGATCAGGCCTTTTCCAAATGTTCAGTTTTGCAACTGTCATCGCCATCAGTTATAAGTCCACTGCTGAACAAAGGCCTTTCCTATCTCCTTCCATGACGACCTATCTTGTGCTAACCCCTGCTAAATCTTACTGGCAAACTTTTCTATCTCGTCCCTCCATCTTGTGTCTGGTCTTTTCCTACTTCGTTTACTGTCCCATGGGCACCAGTCAGTTAGTCTTTTCCCCCATCTATTGTCATTTCTTCTTGCTAGGTGACCAACCCATCTCTATTTTTGCTGCTTAATTAGTTGTATAATATCTTTCACTCTAGTCCTCTCTCTGATCCATGTTGATCTTTTTCTATCTCTTAGAGTTATCCTTAGCATTGCTCTTTCCATGGCTCTCGTTTGGTCCATGTTTCACATCCATAACTCATGGCTGGTATTATACAGCCGTTGTATACTTTATGCTTTAGGCACATTGGCAAGGTGCTCTTCAAAATGTCTTTATTCATACCAAATGCTTTCCAACCTATCATTATGTTGGGAACTTTATCGTTGAACATTATTTTTGTCTTTGTTCTGTTCATATGAAATGAAATGTATATCCATATACATTTTTTGTGTGTGTATGTAACACCTTTCAATGAGCACACAGATACTACACTTTGATTCTATATAGAAGTGACGAGTAGCAACACTCGGACCTTAGGCAGTCCGCACAGATACCACACTCTGATCATAGGCTGAGTGCTGGGGAGTAACACTCTGTTCCCAGGCGGAAATGCTAATCTATATATAAATAAGCCAGTCATTTTTTACGAGTACTATGCTAGTTATATTTATAATACTTTTGTAGAAACCTGCCCCACACACACTCGCATACACGCTCACATACTTCAGGTCAACCGATGTCCACTGCTAACCCCCTTTCCAGCTCAGAATTCAAATACAGATCTTCAGATGAAGTAGGACTCACTGTTTCTCTCCAGACACCTTTGAAAAGGGCTGGATTTCTCAGCTGAAACATGTTAGGTAATAAATAATTTTTAGCAAAATTATTTCTGAGTTTCCACATTGTCTTTTCCTATCATCATAATACTTTTATATATCTTGATAAGTGTACTGAGAGTAGCTATATTTTTGAAGCTGGTCTTAGCTCTCACTTTTGTATCCTCTGTAATATGACTCTTTGTTCTCCTAAACCACAAAAGTAATTGTGTTTCAGTTTTCATCAACTTCTATTAAAAATAAGCAAGATATGCAGTTTCTCTCAGTCAAACAGTTTTCTTTGATGGCACTGGGTCAGCAGCACAAGATATCTCTTACAGGAAGTTAATGATCCTATGTAAGAAAAAATCCTTTAAGACTTTGCGAACTATAAAAAAAGAACTTTCTTTAGAGACTAGCATTATTTGTTTGTATCTAAGATGAGCCAAGAAGCAAAAGAAAATTTTCTAAGGAAATAAAAATGTGAAAAGTAAAAAGACTGTTTTTCAACTTGAGGAAAACTACAGCATGTGCATAAAGTCTATAATCCTTCCCTGATTGTTAATCATAAATGTTCTCTGTACAGAGTTATAGCCTTTACAGAGGTGGCGCTCCCTTATTCTGGTGAACATGGAACCAGGCGGCCATCTTACTTTCATCAGTGGAAACCAGATTGTAAAGAAAAGCAGTTTGTAATAAACTGTTGTCTTACTATCCTTTGTCATTGTGACTTTTATTCCTTTACACTGATAATCAATATATTAACTCATTAGAACCTGGACCCATTTCTACTTGAAGGAAAATTACGTGGAATATAAAACAGACCACATGGAACACATTTCTGAAGTTCTTTTTTAAATTGGACTGTTAGTGTCCGAGATCTATAATGTGACATATATGTCTCATTGGGTATTTAGGGCAAGTTTTGTCAGCATTTGAAAATCCATCAGCTTGACAGATTCTTTTTGCTTAGTTAAACTGATTTGCACTTTTATATGCATTTCCACAACATATATCGAATTTATAACTTTGCTGGTGAGATTTAACAACAAATTATTTTTCAGATGTATTTTATAACACAAAGAATCTGAAAACTGAATAAAAATAAGTATGTCTGCCTCATATTAGAGGTCTTCTCAACAAGCTACTGTAGCTGTAGAAAATTGTTGCAAATTATATTTTATTAATAATTTAATTAATTAGACATTATTTTTTATATTTACATTTGTTTAAATTAGTGTTCACAAAATGTATAAAATATATCAAATGTTGTATAAGGAAAAGATGGTGCAGATCAATTAGATTGTATGTGACACCAGTGTCACAGTGGGTTTTAATCTATGCTAGGTAGATGCATGAATGTTATGGCATTACGTAGGCCATTTTGATAGAATGTTTGCTTATTTCTGTACTGGTGGCCCTGCACTCACCAGTATCAAAATGGTGTCTAAATATTTGAAAAATAGGAAAGATTTTATGTCCGCTCTGTAGTTCAAAATAAGTAGCCAATCAGAAGACTGTTGGATTTGTTGTGTGCTTTGGCAAATAAAATAATTTCAGTATTGAAATTTGTACATAAAAGAATAAGGAGATAGTTTTTCTTTCCAAATGCAACTTACACTGTGAAAAATAATTTCAAACAGTTAACTTCTGTCCAGTTCAGTTTTGTATTGTACTACTAGGTATGCATTAAATTGTTGTCTTACGTTTCAACTGCTTGCCATTTATACTCAACTTGAACTACTTCCTTTACTATTATTATATTTTTTATAAAGATTATATTCACACTGGGGGCTTTCATAGATTATGAAATGACAAGGTGCTACCCAAAATGTTAACTAAGTATTCTCATTGTCAGTTATTCCCCTTAGGCAGGGGTGTGCATATCGACTTCTGGTAAAGCGCCACTGTTTACATCCTTGTGCCGGGGAAAACATATTGGTTTTAGGAGATCAAGAAGATGCACGTTGTGTTCAGTGCGGTCACTGTAAATATGTATGAATAAATTGGATCTGTGTGAGTACGTCTTTTGTTGCATTTTAAATCTGTTAATATCTGTCATTATAACAACCTTACACAAAAGTTTGACTAATCAATCTGTTGATCTGTAAAGTAACCCAGTGTTTCCTGTGTCTCATTGGAGGTAGCCATTTTGCACCTACCCTGAAGTTTTGGATAGCATCTTGTATTTCTCAGTTTTTCAAAGAATTAGAAGTTTTATTAACTCTTGAAGTCCTAAACAGCATGAGGCCGCACGTAAACAAATATGGCTGAAAATCCTAAAACACACGAGGCCACACAAGTCTTTCCTGCAATACTGCCAATTTTCACAACAATCTGCCCACAAGTAAAGGCACTATAAAGATTTGAATGAACGAACCCATTTTTAGCCATTTTCTGCTCAATCATTACAGGACTGGGCTTTGGAATTTTCAACAGGATGTTAAGAGGTAATTTGCAATACACTAAAATTAAAGTAAATATTTGAACTTGGGAAATACATCCAAATAAAGGAGACGCAGTCTTATTTTGAATATTACATGTATCAAATAACAGCTTTTCTAAAATATACAAGTTTATAGCTTCTACAGAAGAACTACCAAATATATAAATACAGTATTCACTTATGAAAATACGGTTTACTGTTCATTTGTATGAATTTTCTGTCAGTAAGTGCGTTTAATCAGTTTTTGGTTAGGATTTATAGTAATTTTAGTTTAGAACAAAAGAAACAAAGATATTCCCAGATAAAAGTTTCTGATCAATTGCAAAGATATCAAATCTTGAATATTCAATCAAGACAAATTATTGCTAATCTAATTATTCATTCCATGTTTCCATTTGCTGAAAGGCACGGAATAGGATTTAGAGAAAATAAATCACACAAATTACAGTAATACCCTGCTCGCCACTACCCCATATGGTGCTGATTTCTCAAGCGCTCTTGTTCGAATATTTTTTGTAATAAATTTAGTAATGTTAAATTTCTGAAATAAATAATGATAAAAGACAGCATCATGGACAATCTCTGAAATAACTGTATATTGTACACTTTGGTTAATGTGTCATGTGTATAAGAATAAACATATACATATACACAATAAGTTATCATCATCATCATCATCAGCCGTTATAAGTTCACTGCTGGACAAAGGCCTTTCCCATCTCCTTCCATGACAAACTATCTTGTGCTAACCTCAGCCATGTCTTACTGGCAAACTTCTCTGTCTTGTCCCTCCATCTTGTATCTGGTCATTTCCTATTTCGTTTACTGTCCCATGGGCACCAATCGGTTAGTCTTTTCCCCCATCTATTGTCATCTCTTCTTGCTAGGTGACCAACCCATCTCCATTTTTGCTGCTTAACTAGTTGTATAATATCTTTCACTCTAGTCTTCTCTCTGATCCATGTTGATCTTTTTCTATCTCTTAGAGTTATCCCTAGCATTGCTCTTTCCATGGCTCTCTGTGCTATTCTGAGTTGGTTTTTAGCTTGTTTTGTTAATTTCCATGTTTCGCATCCATAAGTCATGTCTGGTATTGTGCAGCTGTTGTATACTTTACCCTTTAGGCACATTGGCAAGGTGCTCTTGAGAATGTCTTTATTCATACTAAATGCTTTCCAACCTATCATTATGCGTCATTTTATTTCCCAGTCATCGTCTTTCTCTAGCTTTATTACATGTCCTAGCTAGATGTACTCATCAACCTCTTCTAGAATCTCTCCTATCTTCATGGCCTTTTTGGGGACTTTATTGTTGAATATTACCTTTGTCTTTGTTCTGTTCATCTTTAAGGCTATTTCTTTTTTCTTTTTCTTTTTTACTTTCCCTATTATCATGTAACAATATATATTGACACCCAGTGATATTTCACCAGATCTGGAAAGTAGCTACCAGATGAGATACAAAGCAATAATCCATTCTATCTTGTTGAGAAACAACAATAGCATCATATAATTTAAAATGATTTCTGGCACAGTATTTTCAGTGGGATAGAACTATATACATTATGATAATAATTGTATGCTAACATGTAGTAAACTGAACAAAGTAGTTAAAAGTATAGAATAAAATCTTAACCAATGCAATCATACTTGTACTGTGTTAAAACATGCACAAAGTAGTTAAATTCGAAGAGTTTTTTGGATGATTGAACGCCTTCTTGTTGTTTGTGTTGTTAACATGACGTTTCGGCCGATCCATCCTTTGGCTTTCTTCAAACAACAAGGAGTTCAATCATTCATAAAACTTTTTGAATGTTAATGACCCTTCTCAAAACTATAAACAAAAGTAGTTAAAAGTATAGAATAAAATCTTAACTAATGCAATCACACTTGTATTATATTAAAACATGCCAACACAGTTTTATTAGAACATTTCAAACATTTTATTTTAGTGTAGTAAAAAAAAGTATACAAGTTGTATATACACGCACACATCATAAAAATCATATTTACACAATGTCTAAAACCTTTGCAGTGGTGTAATAAACATCATAATTCTTCTTCTCAAAATCATTTACATCTGATGATAGCACTATATATTTTGGTAATCTATTCCAAAGTCCTACCACTCTATTGCTAAAAAAGAATTTTCTGATATTCAATCTACTTCTATTTGCTTCTACTGTATATGTGTGGCCTCTCAGTCCTAACATAATGTTTCGGCTGATCCATCCTTTGGCTTTCTTCAAACAACAAGGAGTTCAATCATTCAAAAAACTCTTTGAATGTTAATGACCCTTCTCAAAACTATAGACAAAAGTAGTTAAAAATTTATAGAATAAAATCTTAACTAATGCAATCACACTTGTATTATATTAAAATGCAGTTTTATTAGAACATTAGAGCCTCTCAGTCCCTTGTACCCTCTTCTAGTAGAAAAATACATCAGAGTTTACTACTTCTAAACCACTAGCCATGATTGATAGGACAAATTGATCTTGAAACAATTTCAAGTTTCCATTCAGTGCGCACATACTTTTGTCACAAGAAAAAAATTTGCACACAGTTATTGACTCAGGGAGCTGTTGAGATCTGTCCCTGACCTCTGATATATAACCATTCAATTTGATGCCCAGGATTTTATGTAGACGTCTAGTGTCAAAGATGTCTAATTTCTTCTCCGGGGTGGTCTTAAGTTGCTAGGTTTCGCAACTATATTACATCATGGATATCACGTTCGACTTGTATAACCCCAGTTGCCTCCGAATGAAAACCTCCTGCTGTTCCAAACTTTGCTCAAAAGGTTGAACGCTACTTTTAACTTTCCATCCAGCATTTCAGTTCTTGGTCAAGGTCATTAGTTTCTCTGATGGAACTACCAAGGAATGTAAAGTTCTCTACTTACTTAACCTTCTCCTGGTCAATGAACACATCTGTTGGCATTTGATGTTCCCTGCTCAACATGTTCTTGGTCTTTTTTGGCACTGATGGTAAGGCTAATGTTTCCTGTATAGCTGCTAATATGATCCACAAGCAACTGGAGATCATGAGTGTTACTTTGAATAAATTGTTTATTCTTTTATTCATGATTCATGAGTTCCTCTGGTGCAGTGGTGGCCCTATGGTTGGTGTCAACCGGGGTGATCAATCATGGTGTCACCCCACCCCAAACTTTTTGTGATATCATGTGTTGTATAGTGCCTTCATCCTCAGGAGGAAAATCGTGAATTTGGACAATCAAAAAGGATGACTCGAAAAACTGGTTTGTAAAAATATGTGAACATATTTTTATTTCATAGCATACACTTTGTCGACCGGAGAATGAAGAGTGGGAGAGAGATAAGGTGTGCCCGAGAGGGACAGGGACATTGGTCTCGTGCCTTCCAGCCGGCTTAGATGATATGCCTCTCTGGCTGAGTCCTCTGAGCTTCGATTTTTTCTGTCTCTTAGCTTCCTTTATCAGGTTTGAATGCCCACGCTGGTGTTGTTTCCGTTTTCCACATCCTGTTTTTGGGACACCTACACATATGCTAAGGTGACCGGGTCACTTCCATTTCCGCACTGGTGTTGACCTGGAAATGACCTTCTCGTGGTAGTATATCATAACACATGTAGACAGACATGAATCTTTGGCAATATTATGTCGTGTGGAAATATAACTATGACGTGGGTGGTAATTGTGCATGGATCCGCCCAAAGATTTAATCACTTCTTTCATACCATATTGTCCATCCATCCACAAAACTTCATTGAAACCCATTGAGAACCTTTGGAAATATCGTATGGACAGTCATGAGTGTATATATATGTGTATGAAAAAAAGAAACAGAAAAATGTCTCTTAATCAAAATAATTCCTGGATCCGCCCCAAAATATAATAACCTCTTCCCTATCCCATTTCCCACCCTTTCACAAATTTTCATTGAAATTCATTGAGAACTTTCGGAGATATCGTGTGGACAGACAGATCTTTCATTAGAAAACAAGAATTACCAAGAAACTATATGCAAACTGTTTAGGCAGTCGTCTTGGTGTCACCCCATCTGATGGTGTCACCCGGGGCGGGCAGCCCCTTCCACCCTCTCCAGCCCCACCTTGGTACGCCACTGATCTGGTGGACTAAATTGTGTTTTTTTTTCCATTCTTTATTATTATTGGCATGATCATCCTTGCTGTATTCTTCACCGCTATCTCTTTAATTTTCATTACCATTTTCTGTGACATTGTTTGCGTAGAAACTTTCTGAAATTTGGTCATCATCAATTAGTTTCCTCATTACTATATTAAAAACCGTCAACCAAAACTCTCACCAAAATTCTCAACTTAGGTTTCTTCAGTTTTTAAGCTGGTTGGCTATGTATGAATCATGTGTACAGGCTACACCAATGGAGCTAGAGGGCTGAAAATTTCAACATTTACCCCTTATTATGTCTAGAAAAAACGCATTTAAAAAAAAAAAATTCTTCCTCACAATAGTTTTTTTTTTGGGGGGGGTCAATTTACAATGTAAGTTTATGCTAAATTGGTCCCTAGTTTGTGTCTGGCTGTGTTCGTGCTTGTTTTTTTTAAAATTCAGACTTTTTAGTGATCCAACAAGAGGCGAGAGAAGTAACTTCATTCATTGATCATCCCTTTTTCAAATTTTTTAATTGATCACCCAATCACACGGCAGAAGAAGAAAAACAAGACAGTTTTAAACTTTTTTAAAAGAAATATATGATTCTTCTCACAAAATGTGCGCAAGACACAACATTAAGCAATTAGTATTATGTCACCTGAAAACGATCAAGAAACAAAATATAATTTCAGAGAGAAACTATTTTAAGTAGGAAACTCTGCTGCTGAACATTTCATTACACAGTAATATGTCACTTAGTGCTCTTCTTTTTCTTGTTCTTGTTCTTCTTCATCATCATCTTCATCATCATCGTTGTCGTCGTCATCATCATCAAAATCATTGTCCTATTTTCATTATAGTCTTCATTTAAATGATCTTGATTTGTTGATTTATTGATTGTTTTGTTTAATAGCACATCGACCCTTGGTGGGTCATTTAGTGCCGAATTCGGGAGGGGGGGGGATCCCATGTCCCCGTGACTAGAGACTTGAGGGGGGGAGAGATCCCAAATCCCTGTCACTGAGACAAATGCCACGAGGACTGGGATAAGGTGGGGGAGAAATCCCAAAAGCTTCTCAGGATGAATCCTGAGCATGCTAATGGTGATCGCCTCCTGACCAGGTGCCCAAGATATCCTGTGCAACTTCTCCCAGGATGATACCAGAGCATGCCACAAGGATCCCTGAAGGACCGTGGTTCTCTGAACTTTGAGGTTGATTTGTGAAGTATTGTGTGCTTCTTGGAGTGCAACATCAAATGCACGTTAAACAAATGTAGGCCCAGGTCTCTTTGTTCTGTGCAACGTAGACTATCATCCGCGGCCTGGGGGGATAGCCAAGGCGACGCCTTCTCTATTCCCTTCATTATCATCTTAGTACAATCATTATCATCATTATCATTCCCTTTACTCTCGCCCTCTTTTCCCTTTATCTCATGATACTCATCATTAACCAATCATAGTGGCCCAATGGTGCGGTGCTGAATATTTAGAAAAACAACTAGACTGCACCCCCCTGCAAATTGTTAAATTTGCATCCCTCACAAATGTAAAAGGTTTAAATGGTAGGTTAGGTCTCCAGAATTCCGACACCCTCCTCTCACACACACAGTGTTGGGGTTTGCCTATGTTATAATGCAATTCATGATATCTATTCATCATGACCTCACCGTGATGATGCCATTACTGTGTTATTACATCTAAAAAGCCAAAGAAATTGTGCTATCTTACAAAAGAATTCCACAAATGTAATAAATTGTTCCTTGGCCGATATCTCACCCTTCCATTATATTTCATTTAAATTCATTGAGAACTTTTAGACATATTGTGTGGTCAAACAGTCATGGCTGGTGGCTGTAGTCGGAGGTGACCCAAATGTTAAGTAAGTATCATGGGTTATTCTCCTTAGGCAGAAGAGTTTCTATCCACTTCCGCTAAGGGGCATTGTTTTACGTTCTGGTCAACGAGCAGCCATTATTGTATTGTGTTATTAGTAGATTGGAGAAGACACACATGGCTGTCACTAACTGCAGTCATTGTGAATATTGTAATAAAGGATCTCTGTAAGTACATAATATTTTGTTGCATTTTTAATCTGTTAATATCTGTCATTCAACCAAACTTACACCAAAGTCTTTCTTTTCGCTAGTATCTTTTTGGATAAGAGTGAGAGTGACTCATATCCCTGGTCTGACAACGACTTTTCCTCAATCCTACTCTTTAGCAGAGAGGCGTTGAGTACCATTTTTAAAGTCTTTGGTATGACTTGACCAAGGATTGATCCCCAGTTGCTTACAGCACCTGGTATCCCCAGACGGTCACCAATGATCAGGTTCAGCGTTGCTTAACTTCAGTGATCTTATGAGAACCGGTGTGGCCAATGCGATTTGACCACAAAACAGACATGGGTGAATACATAATCTCTAGCAGAGGTAATTATTCCACTTATCACTCTCGAAATCATTTCTCATATCATTATGATAATCATTATAATAATGATTATTAACCCTTAACTCCAATCCATTCACCATCATTTGTTTTATCATAATTACTCTCCTAATTACATATATCAGTTTTCTTCTTCTCCTTCTTCATCATTAATATAACTATTTTCACACCATCTTCATTATTATTCAATAATATTTTTGTTGTGTTAGTTAATGATAGGGGTATAATTATTTGCACATGCCCTGGTATATGTTTGGAGGCATTACTGTAATTATCTTAATTTTGAATTCATCTTATTATTAGGGTTGTTGTTATAATATGATTCTTGCAATAATACAGACACCAAACTTTAGTTTTGTTTCACAATGCAAAGGTGAAAAGAGTTATATATGCGTGTTGTAACGTATGGCTCTTTTCCGTTTGACAGACGGTCTCAGCAGGTTTCTATTGAGTGACTAACCAGACCTATGATCAATAGGTCACGTGACCAACGTCTTTTGGCAGAATGCCATATTCAGGGTGATCAATTAAAAAATTGGAAAAAGGGTGATCAATGAATAAGTTACTTCTCTCTCATTTTGCAAGGAAAATTCAGACTTTTTTAGTGATCACTGCCCCACGAAATGTGAGAGAAGAAACTTATTCATTGATCACCCCTTTTCCAATTTTTTAATTGATCACCCCGAATATGGCATGCTGCCAAAAGATGATGGTCATGTGACGGTTTCTGTTGAGTGACTAACCAGATCTGTTATTCTTTTTGTTATTCAAGCCTCTTTCTGTTTTCTCATTATTAACTAGATATTAGTATACTTGTTTATACCAATCAACCAATGTACTTCCCAAATTACCTTGACCCTACAGGTAAAAATAACCTCACTACCTACAGATCCATTGATTTTCTACTGAGATTTGCTGAAAAAACATTGGTCACGTGACAGTTTCTATTGAGTGACTAACCTGTTCTTAACAACAATTATATTTTTGTTGTTTCGGAGGTAATGATAGAGGTATAATTATTTGCACATGCCCTGGTATATGTTTGGAGGCATTACTGTGATTATCTTAATTTTGAATTTGTTTCATTATTAGGGTTGTTGTTGTTGTAATATGATTCTTGCAATAATGCTGACACCAAACTCTACTTTAGTTTTATAATGCAAAAGTGAAAAGAGTTATATATGCGTATTGTAATGTATGGCTTTGGCTTGTCTTGGGAACGCATGCAAGGTTAATTAGGTGTGGCGAAATAGACACATGATGTCTTAGCCTTTCTCTCTCTCCCTCTCTCTCCCTGTCCACACTCTGTGAGTCACTCCTTTGTCATCACTGAGGGTAGAGTGTTGATGTTTGTTGTGATTTGAAAACTGCTACAATGACCCGACCAAATGTATTTGTTCTGACTATACAAAACAAAGAGGATACAGCAAATAAAACACTCGGCTATATAAGACACTCATTTAAATTCATCGATGAAGAGAGCTTTCTACTGCTGTACAAGTCTCTGGTATATCCCCATCAGGAGTTTGCTTTCTGCATATGGTCTCCTAACCTGAAGTACAACTCAGATGCCATAGAGAGAGTTCAGAGGAGAGCCACCAAGACCATTCCGATATTGGGAAATGTATTTTACACTGAAAGATTAAAACAACTTAATCTAGAAACCCTTGAATACAGAAGAAAACGTACTGACCTACTAGAGGTCTATCGAATCCGGAACACGATACATAGAGTGGATACTGACATTCATTGCTCAAAATGACCTGATAAGAAAATGCTGACTTCATCTATCTGCAGTAAAATCAGAGGACACAGCCATAAAGTACAAATTTAGACCTCCACTGGTTTATAAAAATTTCTTTTCAGCAAGAGTAGCAATCGTATAGAACAGCCTAAGTGAAAAGATGGTCACATCCGAGAATATCAATATTTAAAAAAATAATCTTTGTTTGGATATTGGACATACCAAATTTAACTATCATTTTTCTTATTAGATTAAACCCATCCCAACTACACTGAAGCTGGCTTAATGACGCAATTAACTGCTGTAAAAAAAAACGTATTTCAAGTATATTATATTCACCAAAAATAACGACAAACGATCCTTCTTTCATCTCATCCTTTTGTTGCACATCTGCGCATATACATGTGTAATGCATGCTGACCACGTGATATTACTACAAAAAGTGATCAATGCATTTGGAGATCAGCATGGCTGCAGGGGATACCTCCCTAGCTGGTTATGGCACCTGGTATTCCCTGATAGTCACCAATCTAAGTACTGACCAGGCTAGACGTTGCTTAATTTTGGTGATTGTATGAGAAATGGTAGATCCAATGCAATTTGGCCGTAAAATATTGTAACATAAGTTTTAGAAATGACACAGATGTGATTTGATGTGTATCACAAAGGTGCAGAGTGGTGCAACAGTTACCAGCATGAAAATGGAATTGACACACCAAGTTTGCGTTTCAGTCAAGGCTGTTTATGTTCACTTTGCACTAATGCCCTTGGGAAGAGCATGAATCCACTTCTCCCTCCAGCTATGGGTAAATCGCAGGAGCCCTTTAGTCTTGTAAGGCAGCCCATCAAACAGAAGGTTACTCTGACAGAAAAAATCCTACAGTTTGACAGTTACCATAGCTGGTCCCAAGCCAAGTAAAGGAGGAGGATTGAGCAACTCCACACCGAAAAAAACCTACTTGCTAATGAAACCACAGCAGCGTAATTGCAGCCCTATGCTCTGCACAGTGTCTATACGAATAAACAACCAATTTTCTTGGCCCAGTCCTCACATTTAGAATGGAGACATTCTTCGCTCAAGCATCAAGGTGTGATGTTTTGCTAATGTTCAGATGATGAAATACAATTTAGCTGTCTCTTTTGGGATATTGAACTTCATTTCCTCACGGAATGTGTGCAAGACACAACATTAAGCAATTAGTATTGTGTCATCAAGAAGAAGAAAAAACGTAATTTCAGAGACAAACTATTTTAAGTAGGAGACAGTTTCTCCAAATATTACTCT
>VCCN01004649.1:5613110-5643588 GCA_006491835.1 Architeuthis dux
TATGATGCGGTCCCCTATGTCGACAGTATGAAATCAAATAATAGATAATTCTGTCAGATATAAAATTATCCATTATTTGATTTCACATATATATATATATATATATGCTCATCTCTGCATCTTATGTAGCAATTATACAGCAAACCATTATTTTTGCATGTGATAAAATTCTCAAGACAAAACTTGATGCCTTCTCATGCTTCTGTTTCAGTGCGAGATTAACTATATAACAAGAATAGCAAATGCTACAGGCCCCACAATTTCAAGGGCCCCACAATTTCCAAATTAATGCTTGCAAGATATCAATTCCGATTCAGTGATTTTGCTCTAGCTCTATTACTATAGTACTACACGGCCTACAATTTTTATGAATGACTGGGTGTTTAAGTTTAGCGATTTTAGCCAGTTATCAACTTTAATTGGAGTTAATATTTTGATACAGTAATTAATGGGTGAGTGGTATCTATTTGATACATGTACAGTATCTAATTACAAAGGTATTTGAAACTGAAGTCACATCCACTGAACAAAGATCAAAATGAAAACAAAGTAATACTATTACTAAAATGTCAGACATATTTGTTGTATATGGCTGTATAGTAAATGAAAAATTTAATTACTTTGCAAGTAAAAAAATGTCCAAAGCCCAGTCCTGTAATGATTGAGCAGAAAATGGCTAAAAATGGGTTTGTTCATTCAAATGTTTATAGTGTCTTTACTTGTGGGCAGATTGTTGTGAAAATTGGCAGTATTGCAGGAAAGACTTGTGTGGCCTTGTGCGTTTTAGGACTTTTGGCCATGTTTGTTGACATGTGGCCTCATGCTCTTTAGGACTTCAAGAGTTAATATTTATGTGTATTTTGTTAATTTAGGGCCCCTTTATAACATATGCTAGAAGCCCTTGCACTAACTTGATCCGGCCGTGTTCAGTTTATTATAACTGCTATAGTTACGGTATAAACACAAGATAAAGTAAAATCAATTGTTACAGAGGCAGCAGGGAAGAAAAAAAGAGATCTTAGAAGAGGAATTATAGTAGAAATGATGAAATATCCTAGCAGAGTTTAATGACCTTGCTATTGTCTGCTGAAAAAGACAGATATGACCTGGGAAACCTTTATCATAAAATTGCTTGTTAACAGAGAATCTATTGTGAGTGAAAAGAAATAGACAAAAAAAAGGCAATAAAACAAAAACAAAATGGAGGGGAAAGAAAGGCAGAAGAAATGGTTGAACAAGAAAAGAAGAGATTTGAAATTTGTGTGAGAAAGAATTAAAAAGGGTTGCTTGGCAACCCTCTGGTACAAAACAAGGCATAAACCTATTTGTTATTTTGAATAAGTAGAATAGGCAGAATGTATTTCTACATCAATGCATTTAAATACATCGGCTTTTGTTAATGTGGGGTGTAAGGCAAGACTTTCCAGTGAAAGTGCATACGCAGTGTAGCGTTCAAAGCAGATTATCGAAAATGTGCAAATATGCACAAATGAAGATAATTTTTTGGACAGTTTCATATTTTATTCCTCTGTCTTCCAAATATATGCATTTTCTGCATCTTAGAATTATAAATGATACATACGCGGTCTATCCGGAAAGTATCCAGCCACTTTATATATCTCGAGAACTGGTTGTGCAGCCTGGATGTAACTTGGTGAACAATCAGAGGAGAGCTTACTGCATATGCATGAACAGATACCCTCCTTTAGGATTACTCAGTCAGCAGTGAGACAGCATTGAGTGAGCTTGCATACTGTGTGACAGTCCAATTCACAATGATCGGCTGAGTCATTCTTCACGTTTTGTGCAGGGTCTTTTGAGAAAACATCACATCCCCCATGTCTGTCTGCCTCCCTATAGTCCTGATTTGGGTCCTTGTGACTTTTGGCTTTACCTAAAGAGATTTCAGACAGTGGACGAGATTAAGGAGAATGTGCTAAGGCAGATGATGAGATAATAAGGGAAGTACTTTGAAGGGACTAAGGATCCGTTGCGCTTGGTAGGCTATTACTTTGTTAATATTAAATGGTTTCATACTCTCTGTACAGACCTTGTAGATTAAAAATGTGTTGGGGTATCTGCCATAGAGTGATGTTGGGCAAGCTAGTTTGGGCAGACTATTTCTGGCATATTGAGTTCAATCCTTTCTGTGCATTCAACAATTGTAGTCTTGTACCTTCGGTCTTGTAAGCTTAGAAAGAGATGCCTATCAGAAAGCAATGTTTAGCAAACTAGCAGGTTATTACTAATGTGATAGATGCTCACTAGGTTCCCCATTATTGTGGCCTTGTGCCAAACTTGGCCAAGTTTGGTCACAATCTGTGTGAAGAGTTATTGTGTGGTACATGATTTTGTTTGTTGTCATCACCTGAATTTTGAATAATCAAAATTAGCCTTAAAAATTGTTATACAATGATTGAAATGAAAAGAAATACGCGATAGAGAGGTCTGGCAAATCTTGGGGGAAGGTCTATGTTTCAATGACGGATATTAATATTAAAATGATGATGATGATGATGATGATGATGATGATGATGATGATGATGATGTAGTAGTAGTAGTAGTAGTAGTAAGCAGCAGCAGCAGCAGCAGCAGCAGCAGCAGCTGCTTCAAAATTGACAGAATTTGGACCAAAGATTAAAAAATACCAAAAATCAAAAAATATTGAAACAAGATTGAACATTGAAAAGTTATGTACAAAAATCAGAAATCTCCAAGGAATTTTAATGGGATCTTGTGGAAGGATGAGCCATTGAACTTTTGGAAATGTATCGGATACTTTTGGCACTCACTGTGGTTATAAGTTTTTCAGTTGTAGACTAATTAAGATTAAATTGGAAATAGAAAAATATCGAAAGTTTTGATGAAATTTTGAATTCAACCAAATTATTTTTAAACAAATCTAATTTGTCTAAAAATATAAATTAATGAAAGTATCAATACTTGATTAGTTCAAAACAATTTTTCCGTCCTGGTTCATGAAATGATATAAATATATTAAACTGATCAGACAGCAGTATGAATAAATAGATATTATACCAGGTCTGGTTAGTCTCTCAATAGAAACAGTCACATGACCAAAGTCTTTAGACTGACTGCATGCCTTGTTGGGGGTGATCAATTACAAATTTTTAAAAAAAGGTAATCAATGAATAAATTACTTCTCTCATTTTTTGTTGGACAATGATCATTAAAAAAGTCAAAATTAAAAAGAAAAACAAGCATAAATGTTGCATGACACAAACTAAGGGATTGATTTAGCATAAACTGACATTGTAAATTGAAATCCCACTAAAAACCTATTTTTTGAGGGAATTTTCAAAAAACAAAAAACGTTTTTTCTAGACTATAAGAATAAATTAATTTTTCAGCCCCGTCGCTCCACTGGTGTGGCCTATACGAGTTACATAGATAGATAGATAAATAAATAGATAGATAGCCAGCCAAGCCAGCCAGGTCATATTCCTCCCCTGCCACAGAATTTCATTGAAATTCATTGAGAACTTTTGGAGATATCATGTAGACAGGTACAAACTTTTGGCAATATTATGTGGCGTGGACATATAAGTATGACATAGAGGAGGTAATTGTGCATGGCTTCACCCAAAAATGTAATCACTTCTTCTATAGCCTATTGTTCATCCTTCCACTAAATACCATTAAAGTTCATTCAGAACTTTTGGAGATATCATATGGACAATCTTGAGCATATACATAAATGTATGGAAAAAATCCCAGGAAAATATTTCTCAATCAGAAAGAAATTCCTTGATCACACCCCATGTTATGATACACGGGAGGTCATTTCCAGGCCAACACCTGTGTGGAAGTGGAATTGACCCGGGGACCTTAGGAAATATGCATATACATAGGTGTCCAAAAACGGGATGTTGAACACACAAGCATGGGCGTTCAAATTTGATCAAAGAAGACAGACCGCAACCAGGAAGCTCGGAGACAGAGAAACTCGGGTCTCAGAACAGAAATCGGAGACAAGCAGAGGCAACAGCCGGGCCGGATGGAACAATCCAGGGTCCCCTTGGGAACGGTCTCGGGCACCCCTTATCTCTCTCCCACTCTTCATTCTCCGGCCGACAAAATGTATCTTAAGAAATAAAAATATGTTCACATATTTTTATAAACACTCGAGTTCACGATTTTCCTCCCGAGGACAAAGACCACTATACAACACCCAGAATTTACTCACCATTCCACAAAATATCATTGAAATCCATACCTTCGGAAATATCATGTGGAAAGACAAACAGAAAGACAGAGAGAGAGAAGGACGGATAGACGGAAGGATGCGACCGAAAAATAAAAATCAGTTCATAAATAGTTACGATGCAGGGGAGTTAACTATAAAAGGATTCCATGGATCCGGCCCCAAATTTAATCACTTCTACCATAGCCCAATGTCCTCCCTCATTCTCATAGGAATTCATTGAGAACTTTTGGAGATATTGAGTGGTGGGGACATACAGCTATGATGCAGGGCAGGTAACTGTAGATAGATCAGCCCCAAAATGTAATCACCTCTTCCATAGCCCACTTTCTACTGTTCCACAAAATTTAATTGAAATCCATTGAGCACTTTCGGAGATATTGTGTGGAGAGACAGAAGGAAACATGTAGAGAGGGAGAAGGATGGATAGACCAAATACATATACCTCTCTAACTTAGTTGGTAGAGGTAATAACGTTGAATATAAACAAATTGAAAATTCTATCCATAATTGTTCTTCTTTTTTCTATGATTTGTTAACATCTATTTAGTTGCCAACATTGAATTCAGCAGAAGAAATTCTGGTAAAAATCTACTTCTGTTAACCAAGTCGAAAAAAAAATAGAAACAATTTTTTTTCGCCAGTAATTTTTCGTGCTTTTAATCCATTAACCTTAACAATCTTCCTAGAAGTTGTTAGTTTTTAGAAAAAATGTTTTTCAAAGTTTTACAAGGGGGTTCTATTTACAATGTAACTGTATGGCAAACAGAGCCATTACTTTCAGGCTGTTGTATGGAAGTGAAGCTTTGAAGCATGTTGTTACTTCCCTTGAAGGTTGTTGGTTTCTTTGATATTTTAATGACAATTTTTTTGTGCTTTCATTAAGGTTTTTTTGGTCGCAAACTCCCCTCCCCGGGTTGACACAATCACACCCTCAGGCAGACCATGTGGCCCCCACCAAAAAACCTTAATGAAAGCATAGAAACATTTTCATTAAAATATCAAAGAAGCATCACAAGAAAAGTAACTGAATACTTTGAAGCCTCACTTCCATACAATTGATGGAAAGTAATGGTCCCGTTTAACATACAGTTACATTATAAATACAACCCACCTCATAAAACCTTAAGAAAACATTTTTTCTGAAAAATAAAAAATCCCAGAAAGATTGTTAGAGTCTAATGGATTACAAGCACAACTGTAGAAAAAAATTGTTTCTATTTTCTTTCGACTTGGTTAATGGAAGTAGATCTTTACCAAAATTGTATAATGATGTTTCAACTATATACTACCATCATCATCAGATGCATTCAGAACATTCTTACCCTCTGAAGCCGATCCATTTTGAATGTTTTTAATTCAGTAATTCATTTATCTCTGTCATCGAAGTTGGGAAAGGTATATGTATTCACTCGTCGTGTCTGTCTTTCCGTCTGTTTGTCAACACTATCTCCAAAAGTTTTCAAATAAATTTCAATGAAATTTTGTGGAAGAAGTGATTAAAGTTTGAGGAAGATTCATATACAGTTAATCAATATCTCTAAAAGTTCTCAACGGATTTCTATGAAATTCTGTGGAAGGGAGGTCATTGAGCTAAGGAAGAAGTCAATGCATTTAGGGGTGGATCCATAGAATTTTTGCAGCTATCTCCTCTGCAATATTTAGGAACTGATTTTCATTCAGTGACGATGGGGTTGGCAGAAGTATGCGTGTAGCAATATGACCCCTATAGATAAATAGATAGAATAAGTTTAAATGCGTATATTCAAAATCATGCAGTGTATATAAAATGTATTTGTTAGGCCAAGAATTAGGATAAAGGCTATATTGACAAATGGTAAACAAAATAAATTGTTTTATTTGGCTGAAATTGAAAAGTAAGGAATGTTATTAAAATGAGGGTTTTATTTTGTTAAAATAACATACAAAAAGATTACAGACTGAATCTTGATTATGGAATGCTTATACAAGAATTTAGAATAACAAAAAAAATGTTGGCTGATCCGGCTAAAGAATTTACTGACGCAAACAAAAAATAATGTAACGAAGAGATCACATGTTAAAAATGGGCATATCAATAAATAGGGGTGAAAACCCATAGAGAAAGGAGAGACCAGGAATAGCTGTCCAAGGCTAGGACTTGTGTCCATGGCCCCGCCGCGCCCTTCACAGGGGGCACAGTCAGTCAAACTCAGTGTTTTTAGAGCTGCACATCTTTTTGACATGAAGTGTAAAAATATGAGATAGATACAACACAGTAGCAGCTATACTTTGTCTGTTTGATTGACATTGTTTGACAATTCAAAATTCAACAATATTTTGGATGAGAACTTTAACCTACAAAGAGAGTTGACAGTAGATTTTGTAGTAACACGTTTCTTACAGTGCAGATTTACAGAATGTCGCTATGAGTAAAGTCGAATAAAATGAACATAATTTTTTAAAACGGACTTCGTTTTTTTTCTCAATAAACCAGGTGACTTTCATATCAGTTCCTTTCAGCAAAAGCCACAGCACTCGAATGAAGAATGAACATCAAACTCTACACACCAGTGTAACACACAAGTCGTTTGCATATGTGGGGTATCATCAACGTAACATGCGCTCGCTGAGTGCTTTCTAGTTTCATCAATTGTTGCTTAACAACAGCTTGTGAAGAAAGAAAGGCATTTCTTGATTTTTATGCACACATATTGACTGCGGAACTAGTATATCAAATAATCAACATTGTTGATTGAAATGAAGACTTGATGACCACCAGGCCAATGCCTTGCCTACTAGGCAATGCTTCATTTCTGTCCAGAAACATAAAAACCTATTGAATCAGATTGCTAAATTGAATCAACAAATGTCTGAACATTTCCAAAATGGCTTCCGAGGCAAGCTGTAAAAATCAGTGCATGACACAGGATTGGACATTCACAAAGGCATTATACATGGCATTTGAGTACAATCAATTCCTTTTGGCTTTGTAAACATACTTGCACAATAGGGCTCACTCAATCATCTCCTCTTCCTCATGATGAATGACTAGTGAATGAGATACAAACGAAAAAAAGATAAAAAATCAAGACCGCCAATGGTGGTGGGTTATCTCCCTTAAAAAATTTAATTTTCCCAGCCAGTTGAGCGGACATTGTATTCGGCTTTTGTTTGTCTGCCTGATTTATTTGCTCATTTCAACACCGTTAACCTTGTCTTTTTGATAAACACCCTAAGTGTTGCAGCAATACTAGAAGCTCGGGTCTGAATGGAAGCAGAGTTATAATGATCTTATAAGGGCAGAATGATGCAAGAATAGTTAGAAACATCAGAACTGAATTACTAATATTTCAATGGTCGTATCATATGGTATTGATAAATATATATCGTGCCTGTAAAGGTTTGCTTGACTATTTGTACTTGTAACCTTTACATAACAAGAAAGTCACTAGTCTCAATACAAAAGAGATCACTAAACTAAGTAATCATACTCTCAGCTATGCACTAACTATATTTATTGTAGTAGCAGCATTGGTAGTGATAGTGGCAAACACAAATTATCATAACAGTGTCTATGGTTACATATAATGATTGATTGATTGATTTGTTTAGCAGCATATTAACCCTTGATGAGTCATTTAATGCCAAAATCAGTTGAAAATTCCAAAAAATAGTCTTATGACTTTGGTGAATGGTTATTTTTTTTAATTAGAGTCTTGCGACTTTGGTGAACGGTTATTCTTTTTTAATTAGAGTCTTGCGACTTTGGTGAACAGTTATTTTTTTAACTAGTGTCTTGCGACTTTGGTGAAAGGATATTTTTCTTTAATTAGAGTCTTGCGACTTTGATGATAGGATATTTTTCTCTTTTTAAGGTTACTTTTCGTTCACTAGAGTCTTTGGTGAACGGTTATTTTTTTTAACTAGAGTCTTGCGACTTTGGTGAACAGTTATTTTTTAAAAACTAGAGTCTTGCAACTTTGGTGCAAAAACAGGTGGCCCCTGTTTGGTGGGGTCTTACCCATATGCAGGGGATGCAGTCGGCGTATTCTAGGCCCCAGCCGACAGGGCCGACATATAATGGTTATGATGTGGTTTTATCAATGTAAGTAATGATATGGTCATTATCATCATAATCATAAGGACAGAATGATGGGAAGATAGTTAGAAACATTAGAATGGAATTACTATTATTACAACAGTACTATCATATGATATTGATAAATACATATCGTGCCTATGATTACATATGATGATTATGATACATTTTTAGCTATGCAGTTATCAGGGATGTCAAATCTACCCAATTTTAGCCATTTTTAAAGCCAGAAAATGGCTACCATCTTCTGCCCCCATCACTCTCCCAAAACTCATACAAAGGCTCCAAAAAGTATAATTATACAACGTATTGATCAGATATTAACACAATGATGAAAGTAAAAGTGATCAATTTGTTCTAGCTCTAAGATACCATCAAATAACTCTAGCTCTAAAGATACCGTTCTTCAAGCCAGTCATTGAAAAATCTAGCCACTTTTAGCCATTTAAAATGGCTACCGTTCTCATTCAAAAATCTAGCCAATTTTAGCCATTTAAAACGGCTACCGTCTTCTGGTCCCATCAAACCAAAGATTGCTAATATATGTATATAGGGAGAGAGAGAGAGAATATAGAAAAATAAGTAGGGAGGGGAGAAGCTATACATAGAATTAGAGGGTGGAAAGGATAGAAAATGTATTTGAAGAGTATGAGAGAGAGAGAGAAAGTGAGTGAGAGAGAGAGAAGAATTGATAAATGTTTCTAAATGTGCCTTTTAAGTGGGAAATGATTTCAGTCCATATTTTCAGAAAAAAGAAGGAAAGCGTAAGAAAAGGACAATTGGCAGAAAACATCAAACGTGCTCAGAGATGAGCATACATAGATTAAATAAGAATAACATTTTTAGTGGCTTAATAAAGCATTACGGTTCATCTTTAGAAACCGTCAACCAAAACTGTCAATATAGGTTTCTTTGGTTTTTAAGTTGGTCTGGCTGGCTGATTATGTATGCATGTATCACGCATACAGTTCACACTAATGAAGCTAGAAGGTGCCAAATATAAACTTTACTCCTTATTATGTCTAGAATTTTTGTTGTTGTTGTTGAACCCCCCCCAAATTGGTTTTTAGAGGGGGTTCAATTTGCAATGTAAGTTTATGCTAAATCAATGCTTTAGTTTGTGTCTGGCAGGATTCAGACATGTTTCTCTTTCAAATTCAGATGTTTTGAGTGGCCAAGACGGGGATTCTGTTGACTGGGCTTCCCAGGATCTCCACATGCTTTGCCCAGGATTGTGCCTTGGAGAGGTCACCAGTGTTGATGTTTTCGTTATCTCCCTTTGCACTCTTGTTGATGCTTTTGTTTTGAGGAACTATAAGTGTGCCGACTGTTTTAGGGACTGGTTCTTCTATGTTATTGTCTTATAAAGATTTGTGAATGATCACTTATTAACACATTGGTAGCAGAGCATGTTATTCCATTGCCTACCAAGACAGTAGGAGGCTTTTATTTTAGGAAAATGCTCTTGGGAAAAGAATGGATCTTAAAACTCTTATAGAAATATATACACCAATAAATGAAACTGTCCTGTTGCTAATCAATGTTTGTGTATGTATATATTTACATGGTCGCACATGATAAATGCTAACAAACCATTTTTAAAAAGTTGATATTTTCGTTATTTTTAGAGCTACAATGCTCAGTTTTTAAAAATTATTTTGAAGCTTGAACACTCTATGAATCATAATACAGAGTGTTGAAGCTGCAAAATAAAAAAAAACTGTAGCTCTAAAAATAACGAAAATATCAACTTCTGGGTCATTAGCACTTATCATGTGTGGCCACTCATATTTTCTATACTCTTGTTTATACCTGGTTATATAAATATAGTGTGTGTGTAATGCTCCTTACTCAGTGCCCAAACACTGACTCTATAATGACGAGTTTCCCCTGCTACTGATAGATCCATTAATGATTTTATTCAAATAAAAATCCTTTACTTATGCCATTCATTGATAGTAGATAAGGCCTAGGGACCAATTTTTGATAAATTTGGAATATACTACCAGTACTATCATCTAGTCAGTTGCAAGCAACTTTTAATTGCCTTTTGTTTCACAGCAGGGCAGGGCATTGCAATAGTAAGAGATGTACTGAGACAAACAGAAAAGAAAAGCAATTCAAGAGAAGAGAAAATATTTTTTACAAGGAATATTAGCTTTTGTCTTGAAAATCTTATTATAATTCACCAAATGTCGGTCCATCTGTCCGTCATCACATAACTCAAGGATGGTTAAAGCGATAGCGACCAAATTTTCTGTGTTTACTAATGGTACCCCGGAGCATGTTTTTAGCCAAAATTTTAAAAGCTTTTAGTGAAATGTTTGATTTACAATGTAAGTATAATTCTAAACGAGACCCTTACTTTGTGTCTGCTATGTTAGCTAAAGTGGATTTTTATCTTTTTGTTTAACCATATACAGCAGACATCTAGCTGAAAATCTTGCTTGTAATGCAGGTTTTGAGCATTCCCAGACTGAGCATTACCAGATTCTGAGATACATTTTTAAAAAAAGCATTTTTTGGATAACTCTTCATTGCAACTCAACTCAGCCATAATTTCCTAATTTCACAGCCATTGTTGATCGGCTTCCCATTCATAATACCAGTGCTTTATGTTAAGTAAGTATTTTGAGTTATTCCCCTTAGGCAGGAGAGTGCTTATCAACTTCTTGTAAGGGGGCGCTGTTTTTACGTTTTGGTGAATGTTGTTTTTAAGAGATTGGAGAAGACACATGTGTGTGTCGTTGATCGTGGTCATTGTAAATATGTATGAATAAAGGATCTGTGTGAGTACATCTTTTGTTGCATTTTTAATCTGTTAATATCTGTCATTATACCAACCTTACACTTTAGATGCATTGTAATATTTATATTTTTTGGAGGGGAAAAAAGAGTGTGACTAATTGGCAGTCAAATATGGTATTATATATATGAATTTGTGAAAGAATGAGCCACTATTCAAAACTGTAAATAACGCAGTTCTTAAAAATTTCTCTTGGTAATAATTGAATACATACATTTGTGTTCTATTCATTAACTGCAAAAATAGGCTGCATGATTTGCATATAAAAGCCGAGCATAACCTTCAATCATCAATACTCTCTCTCTCTTTATGTGCCATGTCCCTTCAGGATGTGGGCGATCGTGGGTCTCCACAGTTTCCTTTCTTTTGTCAACAACTCTTGCTCCTTTATGCTTTCTGGTACTCGTTCTGCCATTCATTTGTTTAAACCTTTTAAGTAGGTTACCTGCTGCCTATCTTTTCTCTTTGACCAATAAATGGTACTGAAGCTTTAAAAAGAGATTCCTTTTGCAATTTGTTAAGGTCTGGAGATTTAGCAAGAAATAGAATACGGATTTTACATCCTTTATTCCTTCTGAGTTCTACAGCTATGCGAGCGAACGTTTAGAAAACCACTAAATAGGATTAAATCAATACAGGGCTCCCCATTTCAGAAAGTAGAGCATTCCTATAAAAACCGTTCATAAACATAAATTGTGTAAAGCAAAGAAGCAATTATTATCAATTTATATGGGTACATTTTTGAGCGTTCCCAGACTCCCAAAAGGGTGATGATGGTATATTAGGCAGAGTAATTGAGTTGTAGGAGGTGTTTTATAGCCATCTTGGACTTGGAGAAAAATGAAGACTCAAAACTTGGTTTATAAAAATATGATGATATATTTTTACTGCATTGGATACATCATGCTGTGGAGGAGAATGAATAGTTGGAGAAAGATAATGAAAGCTGACAGACTTTTCTTAACAGAGAAATGGGTCTTCCCAAGCCTAGGCGGTCTGTCTCTCTGCCTAATGAGGGTGCCTGTGTGCCTTTTATGGGGTTCTAAAGTCCACACTGGTTTTCCAGCCACCACCTGCAAGTTCAGTCGATATCCTGTTTATGACTTTTGAACACCTAGTGTGTCTTCCAGTCCCTGACACCTGCAGTTTGGGCCTTGGTTGATATCCTGTTTATAACTTTCAACACCTGTGGGGGATCAAATCTGTGATCCCCGCCCACGGCAGCTGAAATATCCAACAGAGGTACATGAGATTGGGGTATAGGAGAGAGAGGAAGAGGGTGTGCGCTGCCTCTATAACAACTCGCCACAAAATAAACTCTGAATGCTATGTTTCCTTTTCGCCTTTTGTTGTAAAAAGTGAAAAAGTGGCGTTAAGCGAATTTTCAAAAAGAGGCGGATATCTATACCCTCTTTCTGATATAAACTTCTGTTATAAACAAGTGATAGAACTCTCAGAAATTTCAATATTACATTTTAACAGAAGAAGGCCTGGATAGATAATCGAACGATGCTGAAGTGACCCCCTCCAGGGTGCAAGCCTTGGTGAAGCTTAAGGAGATCCTGGGATGCCCAGTTGACAGAATCCCTCTCTCGGCTGATGTGGTTCACAGGAAAGCAGGGCACATTTTGCATCAGCTTGGCAGAGAGAGTGTTGGTTGTAGGAGAGAGGTGGGGCGATAAGCCCTGGGTGTTTGGTCAAACATGGGTCAGACTTTGGTTATCTGTGTGCCCAGTATGGGGTAACAAGAGTTTTCCTTCAAGAGTTAAAATTTACTAGGTTTCTTGAATTTCTACCTCGGACCAACGAAAACAAAGATTGCGGCTTTATTGTTACCCCCCACCAAAAAAAGGTAAGATCCATAATTTTAAAATACAGAAGCCTAAAAAGGAAAAAAAAGTATGGGGTAACAAGAGGGTTTCCTGCAGGAGCTGCTGGAAAGACGTCAAAGTTGGCATCCAGAGTCTTAAGTGGGCTCCACTGCTTGGTTTGGAATCTCCTAGACTGGTTGCCTCTGAAGGCTAGAGAGCTCAGTCTGCTTGCTATTTACCTACAGCTGGGAGTGGGTGGGAAGAGATGGATTCGCGTCTTTCTCAAAGGGCACTAGAGCAAAGTAAACATCAATAGCCTCGAACAGAGTTTGAACTTGTTTTGTCGATTCCGTTATCTGCTATGCCCCTCACACATTCTACATTTGAACAATATAGCTGTATTCATGAGCAGAAAACAGTAGCGTAGAATGATTTAGAATCTCTTCCCCAATAAGTAATTTTTCCTGTGCTGTGCCAAAAATAAATCTAAATATGCATCCGAACATTGAAAGCTTTGAAGGCATAATGTGTCATTCGCTTGTGTTCTAATAACATTAGGCGGCCATTTTGAGGAAGAAATGGTGCCTGGCTGTGACAGCCTTCAGACGAGTTGAGCATCCGGAAAGCAACGAGAAAAATGGTTCTGTCTTCCCTGGCAGTTCTTAAAAATATTCCACTCGCATTTTTCTTTTTTTAGAAAATTTTCATAAAACAAACACGGATTTCCTACCCCCGTGGTTTTCATTTATGGGGATATTTTTTCTTTTTTGTTTTCCCCCCCTATGTTATAATTCCCCATCTTGGTGGATTCTGTTTACTTTTATGATGCTTTTGTTTCCTCAAAACTTTTTGCGAAAAAACAAACGGTGCATTTTTGTTTCCTGATCAAAAAAAAAACTTGGGTTTCTTTTGGTGGAAGAAAATTTCTGGAAAACATTGGGATTTCTAATACATAAAATTGCGAGTGGAAGTGCAAGAGGTCCCAGTGGTTATTGGCACAGAGAATTGGATCGGCAAGACGAATTCAAATTCTGGCTGAGACAGTTTGCTTTCACTCCGCACTAATGCCCTTGGGAAAAGCATGAATCCATCTCTTCCTCCATGTCTTGCACTTACTTGGGGAAGGCCTATGTCCAACAAGGGACCTTAAAAGGCTGATAAAAATAAACCCTTTTAAATTGCATCGGACATTATGACTACTGAAGCCTCTTTAAGAGATTCAATTTGATTGGTTCAATTTGTAACTATTTGACCAATCAAAAATAATTTAATAATGCTCACGCCTACAAAACGCTTGCGAGATGTTCACACAGTTAAGTTGCTGAAAATGGCCTAAACAGATGTAACGTGCATTTCCTTGCACAAATGAGCAACCCCACGACGAGACATCTTGTGTCCGCAGAACATGTCGGCAGGTTATAAAACACTAATATATAAAATTAATTTTGTTTCCGTATGCATGATGATAAGATTTGTTTTGTTTTATCTGAGTTAAAAAATTAAAAATTACTAGATTTAAAAACAGAATGAAAATCACTTCATATAAAGCTACGATGCAGGGCTGGTAACTATAAAAAGAATTCTTGGATCCTCCCAAAGATTTAATCACTTCTTCTTTAGCACATGGCCCACCCTTCCACAAAATGTAATTGAAATTCATTGAGAACTTTTGGAGATATTCAGTGGATGAACATGAGTGAAATACATAAAGGTATGAAAGCAAATGAGAAAATATCTGTCAATTGGAAAAGAAACTTTTGAATCTAGCTCCAAATCTAACCAATTGTTCCTTAGCCTATGGCTTGGCTTACCCTTCTACAAAATTTCATTGAAATTCATTGAGAAATTCTGGAGATACTGTATGGACCACAGATCCACCCCTCTTTAAAAATGTCATTGAAATTAATTGAGAACTGTTAGAGATGTTGTGTAGACAGACAGACAAACAAGATTGAATACATATAACACACCCAACTTTGTTGCCAGAGGTAAAAAAAGGATATAAGGAAAATAAGCCATTCAAAAATAATGATACAAAAATGGCAAGATGGAGAGCTGGTTTAAAGTGATAATCACTTATTCCACAGGGAATACTTTTTCACCAAAATGGCTGAAAGGATGGTAAAAGTCTATGAATCAAAATAAAAAAAACATGAAAAACATTAATGTCCACAATTGTGACTATTATTTTAGTCGTATTGGGACCAATAACAAAAATCTATAATAGAAAACGTGACAAAGTTTCCATTCTAGATATCTACAAACAACATACAATAGTTTCTTCTTTTAGGTATCATGAAGCCAAGCCATTCATAGATATACAATATATCTGCTCAGGCGGCCGTGGTGTTCACGCCCTGTGCTTCAACTACACAGGTCAGCCATACCGTCTGAACACTGCCACAAAGGGGCGGCAGACCCCCATAGCTAGTTTGCATCTGCCAGGAGAAGGAAACTCCTGTCAAACCTACGACCTAAGGACAACGCTGCTATCTGTGACACTACGGTGGACCATAGCATGTAAACCAAAGGTTCAAAGGGTGGGGTCGGCTGCGTGCACATTGCACCTCACCTTAAAACTCCATTGCGCAGACTACAGATTTTCACATTCAGGCCCCACCGACCTAGGACCTGAATAAAGACACGGGAAAAACTGTCTAAAATCTCTGTTACATACAGAGGAAGTTGTTTATCATGATCATGGATAATGTTATCTAATGCAGGGGCATACTGATGTGAGGGTGCTGCAACCGCCCAATACTCTTTCTGTCAGCAAATTTCTTCCCTTATTTGTTGGCAAATTAAAGGCCTGCACACCTACTTTGTTGGCAAATTAGAGTAGAGGTCTGCACCCTCCAATAAAAACCATTAGTTATGCCCCTAATCAAACAGATATTCTTTTCAAAATCAGTTGGTGCCAAACATTTTTACAAATTTCTTTAGTAACAAATTCATAATAATAAAAATAAATAAATTTCATATTAATTTTTTTATAATGTAAAGCTGTTTACAACAATGAATTTTTAACAATGAATATAAATTGTTTCAATATTTATATCCTTTGCTTAATGTTATCAGTCAGTTATTGTTATCTAAAAGACCCCGTCCCAAAGTGATCACACTAATCAGTATTTGATAAAGAAAGGTTGAAAGACCTTTGAGCCAATTGAATGATACTTTGAACAGAGTATTAGGTCATACAAAGTATCTAGATGGTGCAGAAAAATATATTGTATTTGACGGCTTATAATGTTAACTAAGTATCTTGAGTTATTCCCCTTAGGCAGGAGAGCACTTATCGACTTCCGGTAAGACACCACTGTTTATGTCCTTGTGGCCGGGGAAGCCATATTGGTTTTAAAAGATTGAGAAGGCACACGTGTCATTGATCGTGGTCATTGTAAATGTATGAATAAATTGGATCTGTGTGAGTACGTCTTTTGTTGCATTTTAAATCTGTTATATTAATCCTTACATATAAGATCCCTCTTTTTTACAAAAAAATGTCTCAAAAGGTAAACGTAAGGTTTGTTGTCCAGAACCTTAGATAGGAGTTACAATATTAGATGGTAAATGAGAAGAATTCAGTGAAATGTGTTTTTTTCTTAATATTCTGTGCTGAAATATGGGAGGCTTTATATACCATCAAATACATTACTGAGTGACTCAGACTATTTTGTGACTTCGATTTTGGGGCAAATAGTGTTCCATACAACAAGGGCAATAGCAATGTGCTAACATGTTTAGGTTCACAACATTCCAGACAGAATAAAACTGAGAAGAGACTGAGCAGATCAGTGTAAAATCAATTTTAGCTACTTTTATCTTTTCTGCAACCGTTTTGATATTCATTGACACTGAAAGCACAAAAAAACAAATTCAGTCTATTCTTTAAAAGATATACTACACAGATGTGTTTTTGAATGTTTTATACATCTTTAAGTAAAACAACAAACAACAAAAAAATTGAAACAAGATTATTTGTCTTCACAAGAATGTTCTAGCTAAATAGATTTGAGCACATATCTTTTAAGAATTCATGAAAATATATTGCGTTTTCTTCACGGAAAACTAATTTTGTATAAAAGGAAAAAGAGTTAAATAACGCTTTCTTTCATAAACAACAAAAATATGGCAAATGCGTCGTGTAAAAATTGGATAAGAACGTTAAATTTTCTGATACATTGATATTAATATAGGTCATATAATGGCTTGGCTATGCGAATTAAGATTTAAGAGAGTTTTCCATATATGTTGCAGGCCCTCAAGTGGTCGGTGAGACTTTTGAGAGAGAGCCATGGCAGTTGCAGGAGAAGGTCTGGCAGCTGGGGAAGCTCCTGCTTTGCAGAGCAGCCTCTTTTCATCTGCGGTTTGTTTGGTAGACCTTGTGTCACCATATCTCCCTGTTGGCTGCATATGTTGTCCACTGGTGGTACTGTATTAGACATGAAATGAGAGCCCTTTAAGGAGTCCTTGTATCTATTCTGCGAGGCCCCACTCCTCCGCCAACCAAAAACTAGTTCTCGGAACAGGAGGGTCTTTAAAAAATGATAGTACTCCATTCTTGCCATGTGGCCAGCCCACCACTGGTGAGTCCTTTGTAGCATGGCCTCAATGATTGTGGCCCTGACTGACTTGAGGATCTCAGTGTTAGTGAGGAAATTGCTCCAGTACACATTGAGAATGGTGTGGAGACAATGCTGATGGAAGCACTAACCCGAATAGGCATAGGTGATGCTGGTATATGACCCAGGATTCGGCACCATATAGAAGGGTGAACAGCATGATACCTACCTAGGTTGTGTTACATCCTCTTATGCCAGGCTTGACAAAGAGATAGACAACAGACTGGTTATGGCAAACCAAGGATTTGGTAGACTACACAAACGTTTCTGGGTTAACAAAAAACACAGGAAAGATACAAAATAGACCATATAGCATCGAGGAAAGTTTCCTTTGCTGTTGACAAGTATAGTGCGGATAAAACTGCCCTTTAGTAGCTTCAGAGAGAACTATAGATAACATAGAAATATATTTTCTTGCTTGCATCCTCAGGAAATAACTAATTCAAACTGGAAAGCTCTCAGAGAGTGCGTTCCTCTGCAAACACTATGCAGTATCTAAAAGCTGAATGAAAAAAAAATGAAAAAATCAAGGCTGAGAACTTTAAATGTACAAATATTGAGTTACTTCCCTTACAATTTAAATCCACCCTTTTTATTAACTGTTCTTTTTTTTAAGCTCTTTTCTTGCAGAATAATAAAATTATTTCTCAATCGGAAGAAAAATTCCTGGATTTGTCCCAAAATTCAATCAATTCTTGCATAGTGCATGGCCCGCAAACATTTCATTGAAATTCACTCAGAACCTTTGGAGATATCATGTGACAGACATGTGTAAATATATATACCTCTTCCAACTTCATTGGCAGCGGTGTAAACTTGATTTTCTTTAAGTAATTGTTTTTGGCGTGTTTGTTTTATATAATACGAACATGGCCAACTTGTATAATAAGCAAATGTCTGTTACTGCAAAAAAGTTTCTGATAAGTTTCAGTAGACAAGTTTTTTTTTTTCTCATGACTGATATAATGGGTGACACAAGCCAATGTAAATTGAGATATTCTTTTCTGGGTGTTCCAAGACTTCCTCTTCCCTGCATTCACTCCTCCATCCCAATCTGGGGGGGGATAAGCCAGAGTCAGTGACTGGGACATCTGATGAGTAAAACAGAAAGAGTGAAAATGCATTTCATCTGTGTGAACAGGGTAAGATTTCAGCCAATTGGACTAATTGCTCCCAATTGGGCTCTGCATCTACTGGGGCCCCACGCTAGGGTGATCTACTCTAGTCTTGTCAAATACACACAACAACACATTGCAGGTTTTACAGAGACCAGCAACAATTTTAATTTTCTTCTGAATTCTCAAAAAGTCAGTAGTGTTATTTCATACTATTTGTAAAGATAACGATGAAAGATTCCAACAAATTTAAAATGGAACAAAAGATATACTCACAAACTCATTTATTTATTCTTATTTACATTGACGGCACTGGATGGCACGTTCTTCGTGTCTCATCTCCTAAATCAACATGGTGTCCATTCCCTCTGAATGTAAACAAGGCGCCTTACTGGAATTCGATAAGTGCTCTTCAGCATAAGGGGCATAACTCAATACTGACATGAGAATATTTACTTAACACTGTTTATATTTTTTTGTTTTTTAATTTTTAGAATCTAGAATTAAATAATATTAATTCATTATTGAAAACAGTGAAAATTTATATCTAAGATTCTACAGACTTTGGCTGTGGTCCCATAAAAACTGTTTCCAATTGGGCCACACAGTTTCTAAGGTTGGTCCTGTGTGTAAATTTTCTTGGCACTTTTTAAATTCTCTAGTATATAATGAAACCTTTCAAGATTAATCTATTAAGGTGCTTAATGCCTGAATTGAAATGTCCCAGTAGACTTCTATTACTGCTGGGATATATATATATGTTCTAGTGTTGTATAGTGCCTTGGTCCACAGGAGGAAAATCGTGAACTTGGACAATCAAAAGGAAGACTCGAAAGTTGTTTGTAAAAATATGAGAACATATTTTTATTTCATAATATACATTTTGTCGGCCGGAGAATGAAGAGTGGGAGAGAGATAAGGAGAACTGACAGTCCATCCCCAACAGGGATACCGGTCTCGTGCCTTCCAGGTCTGCCTCTCTGTTCTGAGTTCTGAGTTTCTTTCCGTCTCTTGAGCTTCCGTCTGAGCTGGCGGTCTATGTCTTCTTTTATCAGGTTTGAACGCCCATGCTTGTATGTTCAACATCCGGTTTTCAGACACCCACTCATATGCATATTTCCTAAGGTGACTGGGGTCACTTCCACTTCCGCACAGGTGTTGGCCTGGAAATGACCTCCCGTGCAGCATATCATAACACTAGGAGTCTCGAAAGGGTTAAAGACCAGAATAACCTTAATAACTCAATGAAAACACCTTGCAATTGAGTCATTCATTGATACGTGCTTCCAAAAGAACTTAAGCCTGATATTGTAAGAAATCATATTAAAAACATTAAACTTTAAATCAAGGGGAGTAACTTCTGATCAAGTTACTTCCCTTGCACTTTTAGGTAATTTAAAAAAAAAAAATTTTTTCATTTCACAAAAGAGTTCAATTTTTAAAAATTATATTCATTGAAGAGTTCCACTGTGTTTAGGAGAGCGTTTCAAGCAGTTCATGAATTTATGAGTTAATATTGCCAGCAAATAACATAGCACGACTAGGGAATATGGTGCATCTAAATCTCTATATTGTTATGTAGCACTTCTTACACAAGCAATTTACTTTTTGCTAGCAAAATAAGCAATTTAAAGAAATTTATTATATGTGTCATTAATAGGCGGAATAGAAGGCTGCCTTTGATGGCTGGGACATGTTTGACGCATGAAGAATGGAAGGCTGCCAAAAGACATCTTGGCTATTGGCACCAAGTGGGTTGGCCGCCCATCACTCTGATTCAAAGACGTTTGCAAGAGAGACCTGAAGGCCGTCAATATCTCTTCAGACAGCTTGGAGATACAGGCTGAGGACTGAGATGTCTGGCGTCAGACTATCCACAAGGGCGTTGCAGACGCGGATACGAGCAGTGGTCAGCTTGCAATAGAGAAGAGGGACCGAAAGAAGCGTGCTGCACCAAAGCTTGCAACCCAGGCGTCTCTGTACATCTGCATCAAGTGCAACAGGGACTGCGACTTGCGAATTGGACTGCACAGCCACAGCAGATAAAGCCAAGACCTAAAGAACAGACAGCTCTCAAGGCACGGTCTCTCGAGAATAAGCTGCCAATGATGATTATGATTATGATTAATAGATACAAACTATTGTTTGGAAAGGGAATTGTGTTACCTTCAAGGCATTCTTATTGTATAATGAACAATGACAATAATACTTAGAAGTATAATAGTTAGAAGCAGCAACTCAAAGTTTACAATTACCAGAATCTGATAAGTCAAACTTCTTTTATGCTCTTTGGTTGTTAATATGACATTTTCTCAGTTCTTCTTTGTTCGTGTTTCCTTTGTTGAAAAGAAAATGGGGAAATGAGTGCTGATAACATATCAAACAAACATCAAAAGGAGAATCGTTTCAAAACTTAACTTTGCACATCAAAGAATTTAAATATGTTTAAAGATTTAAAAAAGGGGGATAGATAGAACAAAGAGGAAAGGGAACGAAAGTGGGAAAGAAAAGAGAAAGAGTGGGAAAGAAAAAAGGAAGAGAGATAAAGAATTATGGGAAGGAAGACAGAAATGTTGCTGGGGACTTGGGGGTCTTGGCCCCCTCCAACATTTAGTGAGATTTGTCAGTAGAAATACAATGGGTGAACTACTATTTATAAAGCTTTTGGTGGCCCCTCCATTGGTGGCCTGTGGGGAGGGGGTGCACTTTGTATAGTTTAAATCTCTCTTTTTTCTTTAAAAAAAAGAGAGATTTAAACTATACAAAGGATAAAGTGATAAATCATTTGATTAAAAAAGAAAGAAAAACGAATGAAATAAGAAGGAAAGGAAAGAAGAAAGCAAAAAAAGGTTAAGGGTAAATTTAAAAGTAAAAGAATAAAAAAAAAGAAAAACAAGTAAAAATGAAAGAAATATTAAAAAAGAGGAGGTAAGAAAAAGAAAATAATAAAGAAATGAAAATAAAAAAGAGTGAAAAAGAATTAGAAAAAACAGCAAGAAAAGTCAAAAGGAACTAGTATTGCAAGGGAAATTATGAATCACAGCCACCCATATATGCTGTGTTGGGGGTGATCAATTAAAACATTGGGCTGTGATCACTAAAAAAGGTCTGAATTTTCAAAAAGCAAGCGGGCACAAACTAGTGACCAATTTAGCATAAACTTACATGACATATTGAACCCCCTTTAAAAATATATTTAGGTGATGAATTTTCAAAAAACAAAAAAAATCATTTTCCCTACTCACTGAGGGGTGTGTGTGTGCAAAATTTCAAGTTTCTACTATGAACGGTTAGGGCTGGGCAAAGTCTGAATACATAGATACATAGATATAAATGTCAGAACACATGAATAACATAAATCCGGTAATAAACCAGTGTTGTGGGTAGCAGTGATTAAGAATAAGAAGAAAATGAAAGAGAAAATATAGTTGAAAAAGATAGGAAGAAAAGAAAAGCTAGAATTATAAGGTGGGAATGATAGGATAAAGAAAAAGAGAATAAAAATGAGAAGATTAATGTGCAAGAATTAAAATCTAAAGAGCACAAAGGAATACATTTCTAAAAGTCAAGATATAATATATGTAAATATGCAAAATAAAACAATGCCACCTATTTAGTTTCGTTGGTGTGAATTCAATACCAAAGCCATTAAAATGGAACCTCTATATTTTTGTACTAGGTGACTGTAATGAATAAGAGATGAGAGATTTGCCTGTGAAAAGCTTTATTCAACTTACGTGTGCTTACTCATACATGGAGTCTGAAGTACCTTTCTTTACATAGTAGTAGGAGAGTTCTAATAAGGGGAAGTAATCACTTCCGTTTACCTTTGGTAACAAAGGGAGATCTTTCTGATTACTTTATTACCACTGTGACATTCTTAACTGACAATGTATCTTTTACTACTATAGGAGAGGTATTAAAATTAATTCAATAAAAACTAGAAAGCACTCAGAGACCGCATACCTCTGCCAACACTGTACACTAACTGAAAACCGAATGTAAATAAAAAACTAAAAAACAAAGGAGAGAACTTTAAATTAACACATATTGAGTTACTTCCCTTAAAATTTAAATCTCTCCCTTTTAATATCTCTTCATTTTTATCCTCTTTTCCGGTAGAATAATGAAAATATTTCTCAATCAAAAGCAAATTCCAAGATCTGCCCAAAAATTTAATTAATTCTTCTGTAGCCCATTGCTCACCCTTCCACAAAATGTTATTGAAATTCATTGAGAACTTTTGGAGATATTGTGTGGACAAACAGACACAAGTGAAGACTTTGTACACTAACTGAATGAAAATAAAAAAATTATATATTTATCATTGAGTTACTTCCCTTAAAATTTAAATCTATCCTTTTTAATATCTCTTCGTTTTTTTATCCTCTTTTCCTGCAGATAGTAAAAGTATTTCTCAAGCAAAAGCAAATTCCTGGATCCGCCTCCAAATTTAATCACTTCTTCTGTAGTGCATTGCCCACCCTTCCACAAAATTGAGAAATTCTGGAGATATTGTGTGGACAAACAGATAGACACAAGTGAATATATATAGCTCTTCTAACTTCGATGACAGAGGTAAATGAATTACTGAATTAAAAACATTCAAAATGGATTGGCTTCAGAGGGGAAGAATGTTCTGAATGCATCTGATGATGATGGTAGTAAATAGTTGAAACATCATTATAGAATTTCTTCTGCTGAATTCAATGTTGGCAACTAAATAGATGTTAGCAAATCATAGAAAAAAAGAAGATGAACAATTATGGATCGAATTTTCAATTTGTTTATATTCAACTTTATTACCTCTACCAACTAAATTAGAGAGGTATATGTATTTGGTCTATCCATCCTACTCTCTCTCTCTTGCTGTCTGTCCACACAATATCTCCAAAAGTACCTAATGGACTTCAATGAGGTTTTGTGGAATGGTGGGTAATGGGGGGTAAAGAAGAAGTGATTAGATTCTGGGGTGGATCAAGGAATTTCTCTCTTATTGAGAGATATTTTCCTGTTTTTTTCCATACATTTATGTATATGCACAAGACTGTCCATATGATATCTCCAAAAGTTCTGAATGAATTTTAATGGGATTTAGTGGAAGGATGAATAATAGCCTATAGAAGAAGTGATTACATTTTTGGCCGAATTTTTAATTTGTTTATATTCAACTATTCAAATAAACATATTTTTAAATCAGTGGAGAAAAATATATGTAAGAATACCTAGCAAGAGAGACTTCTATTGAAAATTTCATGAAAATATGTCTGAAAATGTTGTCTTGTGACTCCTAAGCAGATGGACAGACAGTTTGAAACACAGTATGTTTAAAGACAGACCTATTGTGTTTGTGTTATCATGGGGAAGAATAAAAGGGGGAAGAGAAGAATGAAATAAAGAATAAACGCAGAGATAATAGGAACAAAGAAATGGAAAGAAAATAGAATGAAGAACTGGAAGAAGAAGCAAGAAAAGAAAAAAAAATGCAAAGGAAGGTGGGAAAACCAGGCTTGTCAAATTAGCCCTTTTTTGGCTAGATCTGGCTGATCTACGATAGCCGAGTAAAGCTGGTGAGTTTGATAAAAGCAAATGTTCAATTTTTATTAATAATTTGTTTGGAGTCTTAGTAAGTAGTTATTGTTAAGTAAGTATTTTGATTTATTCCCCTTAGGTAGGGGAGTGCTTATCAACTTCCGGTAAGGGGGTGCTGTTTTACGTTCTGGTGAGTGAGCGGCCATATTGGTTTGAGGAGAAGACACATGTGTGTGTCGTTGACTACGGTCATTGTACATATGTATGAATAAAGGATCTGTGTGAGTATGTCTTTTGTTTGCATTTTGAATCTGCTAATATCTGTCATTATACCAACCATACAGTTATTTTATTTGATAATTGGGATTTGAATGTAGAATATATGTATATATATTTCATTCCAAAATATATGTATATATATATATTTAATTCCAAATTTTCCATATATATGTTCAAAACCGCTCTGTTCAAGGTCTTATTTAATTTAATGGTTTTGTTTTTCAGCTTATATTTAATTACATCTTAACCGTACTACATCAAAACCCACACAAATCAAAACTGCAGTATTCAAGGTAATCCTGTATATATAACAGTTAAAATATATCAGATTTAGCAGATTTTAGCCGTTTTTATAGACAGTTTTAGCTAAAAATAGCCAACCATACTTGGCAATAGTGGGAAAACCATTTTACAAGATGGAGAATAAAAGTGTTTGAAAAGGTCCAAAATTTTCCGTACTACATCAAAACCGCTCTGTACAAGGTCTTATTTAATTTAATGTGGGTTTTTTTCAGCTTATACGTAGTTACATTAGTTCATACAGCAATACCTTAACCGTAATACTTAAAATCCTGCACTAATCAAATCAGCACTATTCAAGGTTTTATTGGTCATTGTAAATATGTATGAATAAAGGATCTGTGTTAGTACGTCTTTTGTTTGCATTTTGAATCTGTTAATATCTGTCATTATACCTACCTTACAGTTATTTTATTTGATAATTGGGATATGAGTGTATATGTATATATATACCTTGATTACTGCAGTTAATTCATTCCAAAATTTTCCATACTGTTTAAAACCGCTTATTTAATTTAATGTTTTGTTTCCCAGCTTATACTTAGTTAAAACATTTTAACTGTACTACATCAAAACCCACACAAATCAAAACTGCAGTATTCAAGGTATACCTGTATATATAAAATATATAAAGTTTAGCCGATTCTAGCCGTTTTTAAAGACAGTTTTAGCTAAAAATAACCAAACGTACTTGGCAATAGTGGGAAAACCATTTTACAAGATGGAGAATAAAAGTGTCTGAAAAGGTCTAAAAACAATGGCAATATCACTCGTGGCTGAAGTAATAGAACAACTGAGTGTCTTGTTGAGTTTGGGGAAGATTAACCCAGCATGAAGGATTCAATTGATTTTGTCTTAGAGCAGAAGAGAGGAAAACAAGCCGAGGGAGACAAAAGAACATTTCCTTATCCATTTCATGAAGTACTGACATGATTGCTTCTCTACAAACAACAACATCTACTATATCAGCATCACCGCCATCTTAAATGTTACATCTACTCCTGGTGTCCATAATACTGTACCAATAACATCACCCAAAACAACCATCTCTAGCAATCAAATAGCTATCAAATATTGGTGTGGTTTTGATATTTTTACAGCATTGAGGCAAAATCACGATGGATATACAAGTTAACCCATAAGAACCCAGACACATTTCTACTTGAAGGAACATTATGTGGGATTATGGGTAGGCAAATTGACACACAGTCACATGACTGCACCAAGATGTTCAGTAAATGTCACTTAGTACACTTGAGTTAAAATCAAATCAAGGATAAAATATAATATTATATAAGAGACTATGCTAGGGATAACTCTAAGAGATAGAAAAAGATCAACATGGATCAGAGTGAGAACTAGAGTGAAGGATATTATACAACTAATTAAGCAGCAAAAATGGAGATGGGCTGGTCACCTAGCAAGAAGAGATGAAAATAGATGGGGGAAAAGACTAACTGATTGGTGCCCATGGATCAGTAAACGAAGTAGGAAAAGTCCAGACACAAGCTGGAGGGACGAGATAGAAAAGTTTGCCAGCAAGATTTGGCAGAGATTAGCACAATCTAGATTGTCATGGAAGGAGATGGGAAAGACCTTTGTCCAGCAGTTGACTTACAACGGCTGGTGATGATGATGATGATGAAGAGACTGTGCAGATCAATTAAATTGTATGTGACACCGGTGTCACAGTGGGTTCTTCTGGGTTAAGCAAAGCCGAGCCAGGTCAATACCTAGATGGGTAACCAATTGGGAATACAAGGTGCCACAAGTGAGAATGGTGAAGGGAGTGACACCACTTCGGGTGATTGTTGCCTCTAAGTCTATTTTACATATCGCAAGCCGACACAAAATATATGAAGCCTGGGCAGGGATGGCTGATGCCTTAGCCAGCGTAAGGGCACTACTTACTTGCAACATTGAACCTGAAGCTATGGAGTTACAGGTTTTAAACCTGGTGGTTATTTTCTGAAACTCGTCTCTCCTAAGTATAAAAGTTCTGATCTCTAAGTTATATTTACCCATCCTCTCTGCACCCCCCCTCCCCAAGGCAAACAAACACATACATGGGTCAAGAAAGCTTTTAGACAATAGCTCTAGCAACATAGCTTCAAACACTTGGGTAGCTAATATCTCACTACCATGGCGGAAGAATGCAGACTACCCTATTATTTGCCCATAGTTTGGAAGAGAAGGTATGGTTTCATGCCTTTCGCAACATCTTTGGTATATGAATAACTTGGCTTTGCAGCTGGAGATTGGGATAGGGTTGTCCACGTCTGTCCAAGTCCTAGGTCGGCGTGATTAAAGTAGAAAAGAAATTAGAGAATTGAGAAATCTGAAGATTCAGTTTGGGTGCCAAGTTGGTGATTCTCGATAACACATCTACAAGGAGAAGAACTTTTGAATTCCAGTCTTTAGTTTTGTACTCTTTCAATCTTTTCTGATCTCTTCAGTTTGAAGATCAGAGAACCCAAAGTATATAAGTATACATATCTACTTATTGGGATTTTGCTTTCATTTCTATATTGGAAACTGTTACCAAAACTGTCAACATAGGTTTCTTCAGTTTTTAAGTTGGTCTTGCAGGCTGGCTATGTATGTATCATATGTACAGGTCACACCAATGGAGCTAGAGTGCTAAAAACTTCAACATTTACTCCTTATTATGTCTAGAAAAAAACGGTCTTTTTATTTTTAAATACCCCCTAAATAGTTTTTAAGTGGGGGTTCAATTTGCAATGTAAGTTTATGCTAAATTGATCCCTTAATTTGTTTCCGGCAGCATTCATGCTTGTTTTTTGAAAATTCAGACTTTTTTGGTGATCACTATCCAACAAAAGGCGATAGAAATAACTTATTCATTGATCACCCGTTTTTCTAATTATTGGGTTTTTAAAAAAAAAATTCCCCCCCAAAATATGATTTTAGGGAGGGTTCAATTTACAATGTAAGTTTATGCTAAATTCGTCCCTAGTTTGTGTCCGGTAGCATTCAAGCTTGTTATTTGAAAATTCAGACTTTTTTAGAGATTATTTTTCAAATTTTTTTAGTTGATCACCCCCAATGCTGCCAAAAGACGTTGGTCACGTGACAGTTTCTATTGAGTCCCTAACCAGACCCGTCTGTATTTCTTATCATTTCTGCATCTTCCATACTCTTACATCTTCTTGCTTCCTCGTAGATTGTTGCTAATCCTTTACCCACCCTTAAGAATCCCCCTGCTCTACCCACCCCTAAGATCCACCCCCTCACTCTACCCACCTTTATCAACCCGGCTTTTCAATTACTTCAAACATCCATAAGTGCGTATTACTCCTTCCTTTTACCGGAATGGAAATATACAAAAATGAACGAAAGCCGCAGCACAAAAGAACTAATTGCCATCAAATAGCGGAAAAAGAAATGTAACAGAGTGTCGCGGAGGAGGACGTAGGTGTGGATTCCTGTTTCAATGATTTCTGATATTTCCGGAAATTTCAGGAGGAAGTGGATTTACACACAGGTAGATGGCATTTCATAATGGAATTTTCCGAACCAGTAACTTTAATGCAAAGATGAAATAAAACTTGCTCCATTCCACTTTCGGATTCCGCCTTTGTCTAGATTCCTTTCCTTTCTCTTAACTGTTTCTTTCAATTCCATCTTCAACGTTTTAAACTTCGCTCATGAATTCTTATTCACTCGGTCGTTTCTTGTCGCTCGCAGCCAGGCCAGTCAGAGAGTTTCAAGAGTGGCGGGGATACGTTTGGTTTGGATTATTGAACGTAGTGTAGAGATCGGTCTCCTCCTCGGGAGGATTAACGGGATCACCAACGGATGCTCTCCACATGATCTCCTGTTACTTATGGCACCTGGTATTCACAGACGGTCACCTGTCTAGGTACTGACCAGGTGTTGTATATCCATCCTAATCTTGGTAAGTAGTACCCTTATGCTGGCTACAGCATCAGCCATCCCTGCCCACGCTTCACATATCCTGTGTCGGCTTGCGATATGTAAAATAGACTTAGAGGCAACAATTACCCGAAGTGGCGTCACTCACTTCACCAATCTCTCTGGTGGCACCTTTTATTCCCAAGTGGTTACCCATCTAGGTATTGACCAGGCTCAACTTTGCTTAACCCATGAGATCCCACTGTGACACCAGCGTCACATACATTCCAAATTGATCTGCGCAGTCTCTTATATAATATTATATTTTATCCTTGATTTTAACTCATGAAGTGTACTAAGTGACATCTAATGAACACCCTGGTGCAGTCATGTGACTGTGTGTCAATTTGCCTACCCAGAATCCCACATAATGTTCCTTCAAGTAGAAAGGGGCCTGGGTTCTTATGGGTTAAAGTGCCATTGCCCTAGGTAGGCTATTTTCAGTATGTTTCAGTAATATAAATGGCTTGATACTTTCCATACACACCTCATATCTGCACTTACTTTTGTATCCTCAACTCTTTTCTCCTCCCAACATGCACTGCTCTTTCCTATTACTTGTTCTTCTTAACTTTCAATTTCTTTATTCAATTTTATCTTGTATTTAACTTTATTGTACTTACTCTTAGGGGCATAGTCAGGTTCTAAAATTAGGGAGAGAAAACATATCAAAAAGGTGCCAAGACATGTACCTAATGATTCATTCTCCATTTTTATTTTGTATTTAAATTCAAAATACCAGGATTATAGAGTGTTAGAGGAAGTACATAATTGTTATTATGTATTTAAAATCAAAAGCAATTTTTAAAAATGGTTTACAGTAGGATCATAAATGTGTATTATTTTTTTTTTTACATTTTACAGCAATATTTGAAATGTATGAAGCAGACAATTTAAAAGACTGGGAGGTTGATTGAATAAAGTAATGAGCCCAGAAAGTACTTTCCAGGTCATGTGATAAAGTAAAAAAAAATACCAATGAAGAAATAATGAGATATGAATTTTATCACACAAGGGAACTAAAGAATTAAAAATGGTTGAAAAGGTGCCACTCTTGAAGGATATGCTGAGGAGGTGTGATCACTCCCCTGCTCCCCATTTTGCCACACCACTGCTTATTCTTCCGTCTCCTCTTGACGCTCTTCTCATACTTCTCTTTTCTTCTTCATCATTCTCTTTGTGCTCAGATTACTCTCTTTCTTTCTCTTTCCTGGTTTCATTTGTTTTTTCTTTTTGCTTGTTTCTTCCAAGCATTCTTCATGCTTTTTTTTTTAAATTTTAATTTAAATTTTCTTCTCTCTTTGGAACTCTCACTTTTTCCTCTCTTTTCTTCCTCTCTTTTCTTGGTCTTTTTTCTTCTCTTACTATTTTTCTTCGCTTTCCTCCTCTTCCTATAATAACCATTTGAAAAAGAAAATCATCATTAATTTATATGGAAAAAAACTTTGAACATTCCCAGACCCATCAAAATGGTGATGTTGGTATGTTAGGCTGTGTTATCAGAGCTTGGGGTGGTGGGAGGTACAGGATTCTGGGATGTAGGAGAGAGAGGAAGAGGGGGTGTGCTGCCTCTATAACAACTGTAAAACAGACGCTCAACGCTATTTTCACTTTTCCCCTTTTTTCATAAAAGCAAAAAAGTGGCGTAACGGGAACTTTCAAAAAGCATGGGTGGGGTTAATACCTTTATCTCCTCTTTTCTTTTATATATAATAATATATAAAGGTAATATTGGATCTATGATACACTTATGCATCAATATCCTTGT
>VCCN01004649.1:5648827-5664721 GCA_006491835.1 Architeuthis dux
ATATATATATATATATACAGTATCGCCCATAAATATTATTATTATAGTAGTTATGTCCAAAATTCAGGAATCTTTGGTCCAAATTCTGACAATTTTGAAGGTGTATAAGGATGGTAAGATAAACCTTTTGAAATGTTCAAATGCTTGAACTCCTTGTTGTTTGTGTTGTAATCACAACGTTTTGTCCGATCTATTATTCAGCGTTTCTTCAGATATAAAATCCGAGTGTTATGGGGTAAACAGAAGTTTTATTTTTAAACCCATGCCTGGGTGTTTCTGCATCTTTGTCTTGTCAAGTTTGGTTCTGTTGAGAAGCGGAAGCCACTCCGGGTTGAATTAACGTCGTTCTCTGTCAATAATCTGGACTTCCTCCCAGAGAGGAAGATGGTCACCTAATGACTCATAACTATAGGAAAGACCTTTTGAAATGTATCGGATACTTTCTTCACTCACTGTAAATGGTATCAAATTTTGTGATATACACGCATAAATATGTACAGTGGGAAATAAGTTATTCTCTACTATTTCCATTCAGAGTAATGATGACAGCAATAAGAGGAAATTGTTTTATTTTATTTTGCCTACTTTTATCTCTGAAGCTGTCATTTGTTTTTCAGTATCCTGCCACCATTAACTGACAGTATGTCAAAATAGCACGATGGCCAATCTTCTGGGTCATTCAAGATAGAATCAATGATAGCTCCCTCACCCTGCTCCTTGCCCTCCCCAGTGTCGGTTTATCTAGCAATCTGTCACCCTGGATTCCCTGCTCTTGGCTGCTCATGATAGCTGATTTTTATTTTCATATATTTTGGTATACACAGAAGTACTCATATTTCATGATATGCAATGACATGCAAAGACCTCATAGGCAAATTTCTGTATCGAAAAACGTGCAGCAGTCATAGATACCTCATATATATATATATATATATATATGTCCCAGGAGGTCATGAAATGGTTAACTGTAAATTGATAAAACTCAAGTAGGATCCTCTACAACGGCAACAAAAAGATATATCCAGCCAATAACTTATTTATATAAATGGATATCAACAGACTTGAAGAGTTAGATATATCTGTTTATCTCATTCTTCACTGTTTATTAATCACTTCTACCCACAGCACTGGTTTATTGCTGGGTTTAGTTAATCACTGCTACCCACAACACTGGTTTATTGCTGGGTTTAGTTAATCACTGTTACCCACAATACTGGTTTATTGCTGGGTTTAGGTTATTCATGTGTTCTGACATCTATATGTATCTCTGAATCTATCTATGTATCTGTACTTTGTCCAGCCCTAAATGTTAATAGTAGAAACTTGAAATTTTGCGCACACACTCCCCTCAATGAGTAGGGAAAATCTATTTTTTTGTTTTTTGAAAATTCCCCCCTAAATAGGTTTTTAGTGGGGTGTTCAATTTGCAATGTAATTTTATGCCAAATTGATTCCTTAGTTTGTGTTCAGCATCATTCTCACTTGTTTTTGGACTTTTGGACTATTTAGTGATCACACACACTCCCCTCAATGAGTAGGGAAAATGTTTTTTTTGTTTTTTGAAAATTCCCCTCTAAATAGGTTTCTATATGTAATACAAGTTTTTGCTAAATTAGTCACTAGTTTGTGCCCACTTGGAATGCTAGTTGTTTATTATTATTTGTGCTGAGAGAGAGAGAGAGAGACAGGGGGCTTCAATATGCAATGTAAGTTTATGCTAAACTGGTCACTAGTTTGTGCCTGCTTGTTTTTTGAAAATTCAGACCATTTTTAGCATTCACAGCCCAACAAAAGGTGAGAGAAGTAACTTAATGATTGAGCACCCTTTTTTTCCAACTTTTTAATTGATCACCCCCAACACAGCATATCTGGGTGGCAGTGATTCATAGTTTCCTTTGGAATGCTAGTTGTTTCTATTCTCCATTTTATCACTCCAACTATCTATGTTTTATCATCATCATCAGCCTTTTAACAGCTGTCGATAGACATAGACCTACCCCAAGATTCACCAGATCTCTTCATCACGGGCGTCGCACGCCAATATCTCCTGACCCTATCTAAATTTTCTGCCAGTCACAATTTTGCATATGATCTCTGGGGATCTACGTTGTAAGTCATAATGTCCTAGCGGTTGTTCGACATTCGTGACCAACCCATTGCCATTTGAGTTTTCTAATGGATTCCATGATATCTCTGACTTCTGTTTTTTCTCTAATATAATGTGCTGTCTTAAAGTCTTTCCATGTGATGTTGAGCATGATCCCCTCTTGGGCACGTTGCATGGTTCTTAGTTTAAGAGTTTCATGTTTTTTCAAAAAGAAGCATATATAGGTGGCAGTGATTCATAATTTCCCTTGGAATCCTAGTTCTGGATGCTTTTCATTTTATTTTGTGTATTTTTAAAAAAATAGGTTTAAATGAAAAGTTAATATCTTACAATTTATTTTCTATAGTTTTGAGAAGGGTCATTCAATTAGTTCTTCGGACGATTAAACTCCCTCTTGTTGTTTGTGTTGTTTACACAACGTTTCAGTCGATCCATTCTTTGGCCTTCCTCTGGTGTAATATCTGAATGTGATGGTGTAAACAGAAGTTTTTTTAGTTCAAAAGGCGGTAACCAATATAAGTTTTTTAATTTCAATGTATTTTTCATGTATTCTTAAAAAATTGGTTTAAATGAAAAGTTAATATTATAATTTATTTTCTATAGTTTTGAGAAGGGTCATTAACATTCAAATAGTTTTCTATAGTTTTGAGAAGGGTCATTAACATGCAAATAGTTCTTTAGATGACTGAATTCCTTCTTGTTGTTTGTGTTGTTAAATCGACATTTTGGCCAAACCATTCTTTGGCCTTCCTCATATCCTTCCTAATATCTGAATGTGATTGGTAAACAGAAGTTTTTTAATTTCAAAGGCGGTAACCCTTATAAGTTTTTAATTTCAAAGGAGGTAACCCTTATACACCTGAAGAAGACCGAAGAATGGATCAGCTGAAATGTTGTGTTAACAACACAAACAACAAGAAGGAGTTCAATCATCCGAAGAACTATTAGAAAGTCTTATAATTTGTTTTGATCATTGTTCAGTTGTTTTTGTGTTTGTTTATTCATGTAGACTCCTTGTGGAGCATAGGGGCGCTCTGTGGTTTCAGTAACAAGTTGGTTTTACGGGTTGGCGTTGCTAGACCCACATGCAACATGTAGGTTTTGTCTGTCAGAGAAACCTTCTCTTAGAATGACTGCCTTCAGGGCAAAAGGGATCCAACTGACCTGCTATTTACCCATAGCTTTGGGGAGAAGTGGATTCATGCCTCTCCAAAGATCATTAGTGCAAAGTGAATGTAAACAGCCTAGGTTGAAAATTGAATTAGGTTCATGTGGTAATAAAGTAATCAAAAAGGTCTCCCTTTTGGTACCAAAGGAAACAGAAGTGATTACTTCCCCTTATTAAGAACTCTCCTACTACTATATAAAGAAAGGTACTTTAGACTCCATGCATATGTGAAGTTAAATAAAGCTTTCCACAAGCAAATATCTCGTCTCTTATTCATTACAGTTCAACAATTCCGTTTTCCATGCTGATAATCTGTTATGCCACTCACACATCTTGTTGAGATGGTGTTGCTCACCTATGAATTATTTCATGCAAATATTTTGAAAAGTGAATATTTTTCTTTGTTTGTTTTTGTTTGGAATGCTATTAGAGATTGTGTCAAATACTTTTCAAATATTTAATGTAAAATCTTTTTAAAATATACCACCTTTAGTCTTTTCTGAATATTTTTTTTTCAGTTCATCTCCAGTTGTAATCAAATACAAGCATGAAAAATACGCGGCTGAGGTGAGAGAAAGTGTTAATGATGTAATCTGGGTTTCTAGATCAAAAATTATTTTGAGAAAAGTTTTATAAGAGAAGTGAATGATTTTATGTTGGATAAAGATAAACAAATTAAAAATTCATACAAATTTTGCAAACTGAATATCTTTCGTTTTTTATGTTAAGATGGTGTCAAATATTAGGTTGTTACACGCAAAATCTTGTTTTTTGAATAGTTAGTTGCAGGATGACATAAACAACAAAAAATGGGTTTGGGAACTAGGTATACACTAATGTCTCCATTAGTAGACATTGAATATACAAAAAACCTGGAAATTGAGAAATAGGTATACATTGTACCTCCGCGCATCACCATTTTAATCACTGGTAAATATTAAATCAAAATATGACCCATTTGAAGCAATAACCTTTTTTACAATGATCCTCTAATGATAATATGGCATCTCTATAAAATTCTTTAGGTTTATTGAACACAAATTCAGTAAAAGTATGAATTATGGCTTCCCTATTCATACCTGTCAAGTCTCACATATTTTGATACGGTCTCACGCATTAATGAATTTTTATAAAAGTGTGAACCTTTTGGTTAGTGATTAACAATTGTTGGTTGTTTATTTGTTTGTATTCAGTATATTTTTACAGAACTTAGGAACTCAAATTATTTTGACAGGTCACATACAGAACATTTGAATCACGTTTTAAGTTGGGGGTGCGTGCATTCATTTTCAACATTGAAACTTGACAGGTATGCCTATTATTGAACCTTTTATTATGGATATAAAGTTCAAAATGCTTCAAAGATGATAAATGAGAAATGTTTAATAAGGGAAAAGAATGATTTTACCTTGGAAAAACAAATTAAATGTTTCTCTTACATTAAGACCTCAATGGATGTAGGGAGAGAAAGAAAAATGATACAGAATGAATTGACAGAAAACCACTGAAGTTTTGTGTCAATTCATTCTGTATATCTATCTTGAGATGCGGAGTGGGGTAGTGTTTACTGTGGAAAATGGAATTGGCAAACCGAGTTCGAGTTTCGTCAGGTTGCTTAAGTTTACTTTGCACTAATGCCCTTGGGAAAGGCATGAATCCATAAACCACTTCAGGTAAATGGCAGGATAGCTGGAGCCCTTTAGCCTTGAGGGACGTCCATCTTAGACGTGAGACTAGCAACTCCATTCCGTAAAACCTACTTACTACTGAAACCCCAATGTGGCCCTATATGTCCCTATGCACCACAAATTGCCGATTGTCCAGCTTTCCAGAAAATATGAATGAAATTCATTTAGAACTTTTGGAGATATCTTGTGGACAGGAAAAATATGAACCATACAATGTAGAGGAGGTAATTTTGAATGGATCCACTCCAAAATTTAATCAGTTCTTCCTTTGCCTATTGTCCACACTTCCAGAAAATCTGAATGAAATTTAATTTAGAACTTTTGGAGATATCTTGTGGACAGGAAAAATACGAACCATACAACATAGGGGTGGAATGTTATGATATCTAAAGGTTATCCCGAGGTCAGACACCTGTGCGAAAATGTAAGTGAACCCAGTCACCTCAGGTATATTGTCTAAATATTGTCAGTGTCTAAAACAGGATGGGACCGGTGATTGACACCACGTAGGTGTTAGAGAAACCTATAAAGCAGATCCAAAGAAGAGAACGGGGCAGACAGAAATCTCGACACTCAAAGAAGAAGACAGACAGACATCAGCGCAGCCGAAAGGCTGAAGACAGCGGTTTTCCTTATCATCTCTCTCCCACTCTTCACTCTCCGGCCGACAAAGATGTATGTTGTGTAATAAAAATATGTCCAGATATTTTTATAAGCAAATCTTCGAGTTTCCTTTCTATGCAAGTCCAGGACACCCCACTATACAACAGTAGTTTTGCATGGATCCGCTCAAAAATGTAATCATTCCTTCCTTTATTTATTTGCCACCCTTCCAGAAAATGAAATTCTGTGAAAATATTTGGAGATATCTTGCGGACAGGAAAAAAATGTGAACCAACAAACAAACCAACCAACAAACAAACCAACCAACAAACAAACCAACCAACAAACAAACAGATGCGATCAAAAACATATACCTCTTTACAACTTTGTTGTCAGAGATAAAAAATATTTGAAAAAGAATGCTATAGTGAATCAGCACTAAATGGGGTTGTGCTAAGTGGGCTATTACTGTATATTTATCTGTTCATATGTACTAGTATGTTTATTTCTATCTATTTACTTATCTACTGAATTCTGTTTCTATTTTTGGACCTTTCAATTGATGAGACCATTTTGAGCCTGCCTCTGGCACCAGAAATAAGTATTTCAATGCAGTTAAAAGCCAGAATTTTAAATTGTACTTACTTTCAAGACAGGCAGGCTCTATTGACATGGATGATTAATGCTATACAATATTTAAACCTCCTAGCAGTCAGTACATTTATATACTTTAAAAATCTGCAATATCTACATGATAAATATATTTTGTAATTCTGTAGATTTAAGCACAGTACAGGTTTCTCCTGAAAGTAGAGCATTCGTATATATAAACCTTTTATAACCCAAAATGGTGTAAAGCAAAGAAGCTATTACCATTAATTTACATGGGAAAAAGTTTTTGAGCAATCCCATATCCCCAAAATGGTGATGTCGGTATGTTAGACTGAGTTGTCAGAGGTTGGGGTGTTGGGAAGTACAGCCGACTGGGGTGTACGAAAGAGAGAGGAAGATGATGCGTGCTGCTTCTATAATGGCTTGCTGCAAAACAAACACTGAACGTTATTTTGAGTTATTCCCCTTAGGCAGATGAGTGCTTGTCAACTTCCGGTAAGGGGGTGCTGTTTTACATTCTGGTGAATGAGTGTTATGATTTGCGTATCCGGCCACCTGTGGCGGAAATGTAAGTGACCTCGATCACCTTGGGAGATGGATGTATTGCATCATTTTTGTAAACAGGAAATGGTTGTTGGTCATTGACACCATGAGACACCACATATGCATTGGGGAGATCTATAAAGCAGACCCAGAAGAAATCATCCAGGCCTGGGAAGCGGACAGAAATTTCGACACTCAAGGAAGACAGGCATCATCGGAGCCGAAAGGCACGAAACCGCTGTCCCTGAGGGGACAGCTTGGCGGTTCTCCTTGTCTTCTCTCTTCCACTCTTCACTATCTGGCCAACAAAGATGTATGTTCTGTAATAAAAATATGTCCAGATATTTTTACAAGCAAGTCTTCGGGTTTCCTTTCTATCTATAAGCCCAGGACTTATGTATAGTGGGGTACTATACAACATGAGCAGCCATATTGGTTTTTAGGAGATTGGAGAAGACACACAGTCATTGTATATATGTATGAATAAAGGATCTGTGTCAGTATGTCTTTTGTTTGCATTTTGAATCTGTTAATATCTGTCATTATACCAACCGTACAGTTATTTTTGCTTTTTGCCATAAAAGCAAAAAAAGCTAACTTTCGAAAAGTGTGTGTGTGTGTGTGTGTGTGTGTGGGGGGGGGTTTACCTGTATTAAAAATGGAAAAGTATATCCCATAAGAAAATATCTTTCAATTCCCTTCAAATTTAGACTTTGATTGTCTCCCCACCTTATTTGACTTTATTCATCTCTGACAACATATTTGGAAGATGTATATGTATTCACTCATGTTAGTTCACACACTATCTCCAAAGGTTCTCAATGTATTTCAATGAAATTTTCTGGAAGGGTGGGCTATAGAATAAGGAAGAATCTGTTGAATTTTGGGGTGGATCCAGCATATTCTTCCCGATTGAGAGCGGTTTTGCCGATTTAGCGCGTTTTGCGCTAGATTCAGCGTGTTTCTTGTATGGCAGTGCAAAAAAGTGCTAAATTAGCGTGTTTACCTTTAAACAATTTGGCCATTTTTAACAATTCTTTGGCTATTTTGGACCATTTTTAGTGTCTTTTTGGTGGTTTTTGGCCATTTGTTGCTTTGGTAATTCCTTTGGTAATCCAGTGTAAGAGGCTTAGTCTTCTTTCGAAGATCATAAGATGCCAATGACCACTTCTTTTGCAGCTTCATTGGAATCCATTATCAAAAACTTATTTGCAATATATTCCTAGATAAGCCACTTGAATTTTTAAAAAGAATCTCTTCCTTTCTACTGCATATTTAATGTAATAAAATGAAAACAGATTTTTTCCGAAAAATAGGAGAGGTATCAAGGAAATATTTCCACCAATGAAATAGAAGGAGTTAGGTTATGCTCAAAATTTGGTAAATGCTTCCTAATTCTAGAAAGAAAATTAAATGCAGTAAAATTTATAAATTTATAAAATCTGTTTTTGTCAAATTTATTAAAATATAAAATATAAGAACTTAGATTAAGTATAAAGTAAATGAGGAAATCTGGCTGTTTTTCTGTTTTACCGCCCTGGGCGATCTTACGGTAGATACCGGGAATAATAGTCTGAAAATTGAAAAATCAAAACTTACAGCGCTCCATAGTTATATATATATATGAACTAATTTTCATTCAGCTTTTAGTTAGTGCATGCAGTTGGCACAGGTATGTGATCTCTGAGTGCTTTTTAGTTGTCTTTTGTTCCTCATGATTGATTGCTTCACAGCCTTTTGGCTAAGATCAAAGTGTAGTTCTTCGGAACAGAGAACCACGGCCATTTGGGGGTCCTTGTGGCATGCTCGGGTATCATCCTGGGAGAAGTTGCGCAGGATATCTTGGCTGTGGCTAGGATCAAAGTGGAGTATCTGCTCTTCGAAACCGCCATGGCCTCAAAGTTCAGAGAACCACGGCCCCTCGGGGGTCCTTGTGGCATGCTCGGGTATCGTCCTGGGAGAAGTTGCACAGGATATCTTGGCCAACTGGTTGAGAGGCAATCACCATTAGCATGCTCAGGATTCGTCCTGAGAACCTTTTGGGATCTCCACCCCTTCCCCCTCTTTATCCCGGTCCGAGCATTTGTCCCAGTGACAGGGGTTTGGGATTCTCCCCACTCAAGTCTCTAGTCACGGGGACATGGGATCCCCACTCCCCCTTCCCCCTACTGAATCCGGCACTAAATGACCCACCAAGGGTTGATGTGCCATTAAACAAAACAATCAATCAATCAATCTTTTGTTCCTCTCATTTCAAGGCTCCAAAAACAACAACTTTGTTTTTATAATCGGATGAGTAGAAACAAAATGTCTTCCGTTTCATGCATATTTGGATTCTGCTTTTGAAATCTGAATCCACACATATTAGTAAACAAAGATAAGACAAAAGAGAATAGACATTATAGAATCAACAAGATGGCTTCTAATCAAACAATTCAGAATGCAAAGGTAATTTAAATGCTTTACGAAGATACAAGAGATCTTTCTTGTTAGTAAATACAAAATATTTACAAAATTCTGACTTCATCAAGAGATTTCTGTTAAGCTCTAAGCCATAATCAGCAAAAAGATTACAGGCAGTAGAGATGAAATAGTAACTGATATGAAGTTAAAATGTAATAAATATTCATTATGTACAAGCAAAACCATTAGTATTTTCATAATCTTTTATTACACAATGACTGAAAAGATTTGTGAGTTTCGATATTTTCCCTTTTGTTTTGTTGGAATGCTTTATAAGAAATCTTGTCAGTGCATTTCTACAGGATACTCTAATGACACAGCAATTACAATTTTCAGATGATAACCACTTCAGTAATGAACAAGCAAAACATTGTCTAATTTGATGATCAAATGAAAAAATATTGATAGGTTGGCAAACTTTCAGCAGAGCAAGCTCAACATTCAAGAACAAGAAAATCCCATTAGCTTTGAACAGAAGGGTCCACAACTAATGCGTCCTCCTGATAGTCACCTATGGAGCGGAAACATGGAACCTAACCAAAAGATTGGCTCTCAAACTAAGAACCATGTAATGCACACAGAAGATCATGCTTAACATCACACAGAGAGATCACAAGATACCACAGTGTATTAAAGAACAAACAGGGATTAAAGTCATCATAAAAATCCATTAGAAAATTAAAAATGGCAATGGGCAGGCCATGTAGCAAGAATGTCAGACAACCACTGGACATCATGACCCACAATGTGGATCCCCAGAGATCATATGCGAAATTGTGGCCATCAAAAAATAAGATGGAACCTAACCAAAAGATTGGCTCTCAAACTTAGAACCATGCAATACACAGAGAAGATCTTGCTTAACATCACATGGAGAGATCACAAGAAACCACAGTGTATTAGAGAAAAAAGAGGAATCGGAGATATCATAAAATCCATTAGAAAACTCAAATGGCAATGGGCAGTCTATGTTGCAAGAATGTCAGACAACTGCTGGACATCATGGATTCCCAGAGATCATATGCAAATTTGTGGCCGGCTGAAAATAAGATGGCGTGACGATTAAGACAAGTTCAGAAGATATTGGCTCCGTGATGCCCAGCATCGAGAGGTCTGGTGGATCTTGGAGAAAGTCTATGTCCAAAAATGGATGTTAAAAGGAGGAGGAGGAGGAGGAGGAGGAGGAGGAGGAGGAGGATGATCATGATCATCATCATCATCATCAGAATCTTTATGCTGGACAAAGCAGAAGCAAATCCAACAGTGTTACTATCCTCCATCTACCATTATGTGCGGTCTTTGTGGTAGTTCGAACCTTCTGGAATCCAATAGTTTCCTTTTATTTGTGGTTGGTAACTCCCTGGGCCTCTGAGAGGGGGATGCAGCTGGCACATCACATCAGGGCCTCGAGGGTCAAACTGGGCCTTGAGGCTGAAAGAGGGAGACCCGAGAGTATTTTGGTAGAGCTGTGTATCAAAACTTCTAAGTTGATATAATATGTCCATTAATAAAATAGGTGGGTGTATATAGTAAGGCGTGCTAAAAGGATTATAGCACATGAAAACAGGATGGCTAAAAGACGAGGGTGTTTGTGCAAAGAATATCTGACTTTTCTAGCAATTATTTTGACGAATAGCTTTTTTTCCATGAGAAAGGCATTCGTATTGGCCATGTGACTGACTTGGCCAATCAGATTGCTGCAGAGAATATAGTAAGACATTCTCAAAGGATTATAGCAGATGTAAACAGGATGGCTAAAAGACAAGGGTGCTTGTGCAGTGTATATGCGGTAGGGCAGAAAACAACTCTTGGAAGCCCTCGTAATTTCTATTTACATTGCGCTGTATTCAGTAAGAATAATTTATTTATTAGTTTATTGTTGCTCTACATGTTATTTCAACCTAATATAAAAAATTCTATTCTATTCTTCCTCCCTATCTTCTAAAGTACTAACCACTACTAAAGTACTAACCACTACTAAAAGCCACTGATACTAATACCAAAGAAGAAATCAGACAATTGAACGAACGAACTTCTCACCTTATGTTTTTCTACGTAGAAAATAAGGTAGGTTCTTTTTTTCATTTACATTGTTTGTATGACTTCGTGACTTCTTTCAAAGCTCAAGTCATCACAGTACCAAGGCTGAATAATAAGATTTTTCTACTGAGCTTCAAAATTTCTCATTTCTGAATTACCATTATATAATTATATACCGAGAGATGAAGCAACAACACTGTTCATTTCTATTCTTTATAAAAGATAAATCTACTTATTTTTAGATGGACTATATTTTCTGTCTGTAACATTTGTCAAGGAAGATAACTATTAAATGCTAATTGTAGAGTAGACTCCCTTATTTATTCATTTATTTTTTGCAAATAGATAAAAGATCCGGGTTCTAGTACAGTGTAATTGTAAAATTATATAAACACTGACATCGTTTTTTGATGGCACGGGTAAACTAGATTTACAATAAAAGGGAATATCCTGAGATTAACCACTGTCTATATAATTCACAAAAATGAAATAAAAGTATTTACACAAAGACTTCGAAGAAAAATGAATGGAAAAAAGTTTGTTTTTTCCTTCACAAAGAATGGAAGAATACAGTATTGAACGAAATGTACAATTTATTTTATTTGTATTCTGACAATGGATTCTTTTTAAAAAAATTCATTTTATTGAAAAAGATTGAGAAATGGAGAAAATGGAGAAGCTGGAGAGGGTAGATAAGGGAAGTAACTCAATTCATTATTATGAAAGGTCTGTTGTATCAGTCATCCTTTATGATAGAGGTCAAGGTTTGTTTTTTTCTTTCCTTTACATCGAGATATGGTTGGGGAAGATGAGAATGAAGAATTTTACAGACTTGGTTTGAAAGGAAGATGAAGTAAAATAAGCAAAGAGAGGAAAATATATAAAACAAGACTGACTGCTGAAGGGTCAAACTCCACTCCAACTTCTATTCCGACTGAAGATGATTGCTGCAACTTTTGTATTGTATATATAATAAATAAAAAAAATAAAAAATTATGAAAAATATTTTTTAAGGGGGGTTCTATTTACAATGTAACTGTATGGTAAACTGGAACGTTACTTTCAGTCTGTTGTATGGAAGTGAGGCTTCAAGCATGTTGTTACTTCCCTTGTGTAGGTTGTTAACTAGGTTTCTTTGATATTTTAATGACGATTTATAAATAGTAATTCACCTATTGGATTTCTACAAACAAATCTCACTCTCAAGGAATTAAGCCCCCCCCTGGGGCCTTCAAATCCCAACAAAACTCCAGCTACATCTCTGGATAAAATGAGTATAAAAAACCATTACAAACAAGGAATGAGTGAATAACAAAAAAAAAGAGAAATTAAAAATGGGGAAAATAAAGAAAAATGAAGGGAGGAGGCATAAAGAAAGAAAGAAGAAGAAATAAAAATAAAGACGTTTGCAAATGAAGGAAAATGAAAGAGAGAAGGAAAGAAAACATAATATCACAGAAAAAAAAGGGTTGAAAATAGAGAAACTAAAGAAAGTAATAAACAGAAGAAGAAAATGATAAAGTAAAAAAGGAAATGTAAAAAGGTAAGACCCTAAATCTAACGAGAAAATAAATGAGGAAGCTTCGCAAAAAACCTGTGGCAGAAAAATCAAGAGCTTTATTATTACAGGTTACAATACAGAAATGAAGTATTCAAGGGAGTTAACTGCTGCCCAATCGCACTGTGCTAAAAACTTGGATAGGGAAATAAATAGGATTTAGCTTGGCAACGAAAAATAATATTCAATTCTTTATTTTTTTTGTGATGTTATCGGGGGAAGTAAAAGATATTTCTAGGAAAGGCAAATAAGGTATGTTTTGCATGACTGCACGGGGGAGAAAAAAATAAGATAAACAGGAAAAAAATACAATGAAAAAAAACGTTTCTGTACACAATGGACAGGAATAAGATGAAAAAGTAGGATCGGTTTGTTCCTGCAGATATATTTAATCCCGCTTTTGTAGTAGGCTTGCAAGTCAGAAAAACAAAATCTTGCATTACTTGATATTTGAAGGTGCAGGTCAGTGTTCCCTTTAAGCCGTATGGCTGCATGGCTGCACACGAGAAAAAAATTATGCAGCGATGTAAAATTTTAATGCAGAGCACGAATTTTGAAAGTTTCGGATAAAGAAATAAAGGTTCAATAATAAGACTACGTGATTGAAAAAGCAATCATCATCATAGATGTATGGGAACCCCTTGGTTAATTGGCCCTGTCGTCTGGGGTCTAGAATACGCTGACTGCATACCCTGCAGAGGGGTAAGACCCCCCGCAAAAAAAAGAGGCCACCTGTTTTTCGCCAGAGTCCCAAGACTCAAGTTTTAAAAAAATAACCAAACACCAAAGTCGCAAGACTCTATTTAAAAAAAGTAATCTTTCACCAAAGTAGCAAGAGTCTAGTTAAAAAACATAACCTTTAGTTTCACCAAAGTCGGAAGACTCTATTTAAAGAAAATAACCTTTCCCCAAAGTTGCAAGATGCTAGTTAAAAAAAAGAACTCTAGTTGGAAAAAAAGACTCTAGTTGGAAAAAAATATAACCTTTCACCAAAGTCGCAAGACACTATTTTAAAAATTTTAAAACTGATTTTGGCATTAGATGATCAATCAAGAGTTGATATGATGCTAAGCAAATCAATCAATCAATCAATCTTTGGTTAAGTGGGGCTCTTTGGTTAAGTGGGGCAAAGGGCTTGATTTGCCCCAAATCTTACACAGATAAAAACACAAGTAATAATTTCCAATAAAATGCCCAAATTTTCACCACTGTTTTGTCCGAATTTGGGAGGGAAAATTGCCCTCCCTGTCCCCCTTCTGCTCTAAGTCACATCATCTCACTGCAGGTTTATGGAATGATTATAACGTATACAAATTGGTGCATAGATTCTGTCACTAGACTGTCTACTAAGAGTTCATCTGCATACTCCACTTCTTCATTTGCTCACAGACTTTTTGGTCCCGTGCAGGCCATGAAAAACTTAGGTGCAGTTGGCTTAATGGGCAATGTCACAGTGAATGGAATCAGCAAACTAGCAGGGCAGTTGGAGCCTTTTAACCCTGTGAGGCAGTCCATCTTGGGAGTTGGGATAGCACCCCAGTCACAATTGCTACAAACAATAAGTGGGTCTCTGTGTATCATTCAAGAAATGGAGACAAAATCATTGCCTCATTTATCATACAACATGGAAAACAACTTTGCTTTGCCTGTTTGTCATCACTGACATCTCTGTGTCAATTTAAACTAATGTCCTTATCTTTTGTAAAAGAAGCAAAGTTTAAAATAAAGATTGTATTGATATATGACGGTGTACATTTTTAATATATGTGAGTCAGTTTTGATCATTTTTCAAATCTTTAGTGTCTATATTTGATGTATTCAATTTACAGGATCAGTTTCTGAATCGATTCTATTATTAAACTGATCTTTCGTATTATATATGATATCAATGTTAAAAGCACGAAAGATGAACAAAGGTAAGAATTGTATTTTTACACCTACATCAATAGAAATTGCACAATGAAATAAACAGTGTAAAAGAGGATTATATGTTGACGTAGGGCAGAGAATGAGAGAAAAAATAGACAGTTGGCTCTGCTGGAAAATGCAAACAGAATTAACATCACATAAAAATAGAAAATATTTTTGCATCATCTCTGGACTTGAGCAAAATCTGTTTCTTCCATTTATAAAAGGCCAAATCTCATCTAGCTCCATTGAAAGTGTTCCAGCAGATTACTCTAATATTTATATATAAAACTAAGCATAAAAAATAGATATAAAATGCTATTTTGATATACGATAATATTTTGATATATAATACTGGCATTTTAATATTTTATCAGATATTATCATTTTTTTTCTTTGTGGCTACAATATTTGCATGTAGCTGATGGGTCCTCAGGTCATGGGTTTTTTTGTGCGTTTAATCCCTTCGACCATAACAATCCTCCTAGAAGGTTGTTAGCTTTTAGAAAGCTTACATTTACAATGTAACTGTGTGTTAAACTGGACTGTTACTTTCAATCTATTGTATGGAAGTGAGGCTTCGAAGTATGTTGTCACTTCCCTTGTAAAGGTTCTTAACTAGGTTTCTTTGAGATATTAATGACGATTTATAAATAGTACTTCACCTATTGGATTTCTACAGACAAATCTCACTCTTAAGGAATTAAGCCCCGCCTCTGGGGCCCCTCAAATCCCACCAAAACCAGCGACATCTCTGGATAAAATGAGTGTAAAAAACCATTACAAACAAGGAATGAGTGAATAAAATAAAAGAAAGAAATTAAAAATGGCAAAAAAAGCAGAATGAAGGAAGGAGGCAAAAAGAAAGAAAGATTAAAAGAGGAGAATACAGAGAAAGAAGTAAAAGGAACAAAAGGAGGAGGGGGATGAGGAGGGGGAGAGCAAAGACGTCTGCAAATGAAGGAAAATGAAAGGCCAAATCTCAACTAGCTCCATTGAAAGTGTTCCAGCAGATTAATCTAATATTTATATATAAAACAAGGCATAAGAAACAGATATAAAATGCTATTTTGATATACAATAATATTTTGATATACAGGGTGTCCCTAAAGTCTGGACACATAGGAAATCTCACTATTTATAACTAACTATATTTTTTTCTCCTCATTCACCAGACCTTAGCCCGCTTGATTTCTTTTTCTGG
>VCCN01004649.1:5668780-5679582 GCA_006491835.1 Architeuthis dux
GTCGATGTGCCGTTAAACAAAATAACATAATATAACATGTTATCTATTTAAAAATCATTCTCTCATTTTAGTGTCCCATTGCAGATAAATCATTTTCTCCAGAAGAGTTTATTTTTTTCTTCAGAGATTCCGAGGGAGAAAAACTAAAAGTGATCTGCTTATATTTTCTTGTTGTGTTAAATGTCCAACGTAGAATCAAATTATCAAGACAACAAATGGTATTAAATCAGCTCTCCCGATGGCATGGCATCTTTTGCTTCCTAAGTGGCGTCTTTTGAAAACCCCCCGAGAATAGAAAGTAATCACAAGGGAATCAAGAACAAGAAGGAAAAAAAGAAAGAAAGTGAGCCAGAGGGAAGAAAAATAAAAGGGAGAATGAATGAATGAATTATATTGGATAAAGGAGTGGAAAGTAGAAGAAGGTTAAGAATAAAAACAATGAAAGAAAGAGAAGAGAAGAAACGAAATATCACTTATTTTTCTTCAAAACTCTTATCATTCTTGCATTCATTTTCAACTATTATTTCTGTTTCTTATTTATACCGAATTCAAGCTTTTCTTTTGTTTTTGCTATATCATCATCATCAGCGCTAGAAGCAGCAGCCATTGTAAGGCTATTGCTGGGCAAAGATCTTTCCAAGCTCCTTCCATGAAAACCATGACTGCACTAACTTGCACACCTTTCTAACTCATCCCTACATTTTGATTGATTTTGATTTGTTTAGCGGCATATCAACTGTTGATGGGTCATTTAATGCTGAAATCAGTTTAAAATTCCGAAAGTTGGATGTTTTGTTTATTTTTTTTAACATAGCGTCTTGCAACTTTGGTGAAAGGTTCTTTTTTTAAACTGGAGTCTTGCGACTTTGGTGAAAGAACAGGTGGCCCCTGTCTGGAGTGGGGGGGGGTGTCTTACCCCTTTGCAGGGGATGCAGTCGGCGTATTTTAGGCCCCAGCCGACAGGGCCCCCTACATCTTGTGTCTGGTCTTTTCCTACTGCACTTGCTTTCCCTTGGGCACCAATCAGTTAATATTTTGCTCTATCTGTTGTCCTTCCAACTTGCTAAGTGTCTTGCACATCTCCTTTTTTATCGCTTAATTACTTGTCTTTTACTTTGGTATGCTCTCAGCTCCCTGCTGATCTTTTTCTATCTCCTTGAGTTATTCCTAGCATTTCTCTTTCCATTGCTCTCTGTGCGAACCTCGAACCATTCCACAAAACATGAGTCAAGATTTGTATCTATCATCAAAATCAGGGTGCTTAATAATCCTATGGTGCATTGTAGCCAGATGTATTGAATTAGGATAACCCTAAAATACACTAACTTGAAGAATCAAAGAAAAAGATTTTAGATAACAATAACAGGCTGATAACATTAAGCAAAGGATATAAAAATTGGAACAATTTACATTCATTGTTATAAATTCTTTGTTATGAATTGATTGTTATAAATCGATTGTTATTTTATTAAATTCATGTTTATAAATTGATTGTTATAAATTGATTGTTATAAATTGATCGTTATTAAATTGATTCTTATAAATTGATTCTTATAAATTCATTCTTATGAATTCATTGTTATGTTATCAAAGTCATTGTTATAAATTCCTTGTTATGAATTCCTTGTTATGTTATCAAATTCATTGTTATAAATTCATTATTGTAAATTCATTCTTATGTTATCAAATTCATTGTTATAAACAACTTTACATTATATAAAATGAATATGTAATTTACTTTCTTAATTTAAAATTTGTTTGATTCCATTTAAATAAAGTGTTTGAGACCAACTGATTTTGATAACAATAACTGTTTGATAACATATATACATTATAATAAACAGCTTCCTCTGGAACAAAAGTGTTGAAATAGAAAGAGAAGAAAAAAGGCAATGGTATAAAGAAAAAGAAAAAAGGGAGCAAAGAGAGGGAAAAAAGAAAAAGGTTAAGAGATATTTTAAAATAAAATAAATGAACAGGTCTGGTTAGTCACTCAATAGAAACCGTCATGTGACCAACATCTTTTGGCAGCATGACGTATCGAGGTGATCAATTAAAACAATTGGAAAAAGGGGTGATCAATGAATAAGTTACTTCTCTCACATTTTGTTGGAGAAATTTAGCATTATTTCAGGTTTTTTGTATGGGTTATTGTGAACCCACAAAAAGCTAGCATTCCAAGGGAAATTATGAATCACTGCCACCCATATATGCTGTGTTGGCGGTGATCAATAAAAAAGTTGGACAAAGGGGTGATTAATGAATAAGTTACTTCTCTCACCTTTTGTTGGGCAGTGATCACTAAAAAAGTCTAAAAACAGACAGACACAAACTAGTGATCAATTTAGTATTAGCTTACATTGCAAATTAAACCCCACCACTGAAAACCTATTAGAGGAGAAATTTTCAAAAAACAAAAAAAAACATGTTTTTTTTTACTTAAGGAGTAAATGTTGAAATTTTCAGCCCTCTAGCTTCATTGGTGTGGCCTGTACACTTGATACATAGATAGCCAGCCAGACCAGCTTAAAAACTGAAGAAAGCTATGTTGACAGTTTTGGTGACAGTTTTGCTTGACGGTTTCTAACGGTAAGTAATAAAAAATAGAAAAAAATGAGGCAATAAGAAAAAGTAAGTAAAGAAATAGGTAAACAGAATATAAAGAAGAGAAAGTATATGTTTAGAATCCCAATGCCAAATCCTTTAAAGCCTTCAAAGCAAATGCTAAAAATTGATTTCTATGATAGCAACAATAAAAGGCCAGAAATATTTCCTTGCAATCAGGAAATAGCAAAATCCAAGAATCGAAATTCACATATATATTTGTTCACAAGGACAATTAAAGAACGTTCTACCTCCCTCCCACTCTTTCTTTCCAATGCGAATTTGCCTCTCTCCGCAACCTTCATCACTTCTCTTTTATCTATACTAATATTGGTGGCATTATTTGTGTGTCCGTGCCACTATCACACTCAAACGACAAGACCCATTGACCTAATTTTTAACATGAAGACTCACAAGACATACAGTTGTGATATATGTGAGGTTGACCTTAGAGGTCACTAGAGGTCATCAAAGAGTGCAGCATGCTATTTCTAGCAAAATAGAGTGAGATATTGAGTTTGCTATGAAATACAAAAATGTTTTTGACCCCAAAAATGGTATTGCAGACTTCCAAGACTTTCAAGGACACAAAAGGTCATTGGACGGCCCCGTCGGCTAGGGCCTTGAATAGGCTGACTGTATCCCCCTGCAGAGGAGTAAGATCCCCCCAAACAGGTTCTTTCACTTAAAATAAAAAGAATAACCTTTCAGAGTTGCAAGACTCTAGTTAAAAAAAAATATAACCTTTCACCAAAGTCGTAAGACTCTATTTAAAAAACAATAACTTTTCACCAAAGTCGCAAGACTCTATTTTAAAAAAATTTTAAACTGATTTTGGCATTAAATGACCTATCAAGGGTTGATATGCTACTAAACAAATCAATCTTCTGTTAAAGTTGCAAGACTCTAGTTAAAAAAAATAACCATTCACCCAAGTAGCAAAACTCTTGTTAAAAAAAAATATAACCTTTCACCAAATTCACAAGACTCTATTCTTTAAAAATTTTAAATGATTTCAGCATTAAATGACCCATCAATGGTTGATAAACAAATCAATCAATCAATATTTGGTGCTGGGGGGCTCTTTGGTTAAGGGGTGTTCTTTGGTTAAGTGGGGCAAAGGGCCTGATTTGCCCAAAATCTTACACAGATAAAAACACAAGAACTAATTTCCAATAAAATGACTAAATTTTCACCACTGTTTCTCCCAAAAATCCTCAACTTTCAGCATTAAACTGATTTCGGCATTAAATGACCCATCAAGGGTTGCTGTGCAGCTAAACAAATCAATCAAAGGTCATTGGAGGTAGAATTAGTCTGTGGCATTTATGATCCGTATTGCAGCCAAACAACAACACAGGAAAGTGAGTCAACTTGGCCAGAAAAGATGATAGAATAGGTGGTGCTGATCTCAAAAGTCATTGGAGGTCACCAGACGTCAATTTTGTATTAAAATAGCTTTGTTTTCAGCCAAACGAAAAAAACTAAAAGAGCTAAAAAAAAATTTGATTTTTTTCTGTTTTGTTTGTAAAACATAGTCCAACCCTAAAAATAAAATTCAAGATATCTCGTCAGCCGATTACAAGTGGTTAATAAACATATTCGGCAAAGGGGATATTAAGTAAATAAACCTGAATTCTCTTAAGGTTTCTCCTCTTTTAGAGAATATGAAACTCCACTGATTCTGCAGTTCTCGTTCGGGCTCTTTGGATGGATTCCAATGAAAAATGTTGAACTCACCTAAAAAAGAAGGAAAAAAATTTTTAATGTCATTTATGATAAGAAATGAAATGAAAGGAAAAAAAAGACAAAACACAAATCAATCAAAAATACAATCAGTACTGAATACATAATGAAGCTATCAGAGGCGTAGCTGAGGAGGAGGCTATTTGAAAATCCCCTCATGCTCCCAATGGAGGGTGGCCGCCCAAAGCTTTATAAATAGTAGCTCACCTACTGCATTTCTACTGACATTATACAATCATCATCCTCATCATCGTCGTCATCATCAGCCTTTTAACATCATTCGTTGGACATAGACCTTCCCCAAGATTTGCAAGATATCTCTATTGCGGGCATCACATTCTCAATTAATAAATGTCATTATAATTATCCTATTTTGTTGGAATATAAAATTATCCATCTTTTGATTTCATACTGTCGACATCGAGAGCCGCACTATATTCATGCGTAAAATACGAATGTGAGAATGGAGAAGCCAACAAAGTGTAGGATTAAAAGACTCCTGGCTACCATTAGACCATTATCCTCATCTTCACTTAGATTCATTCATAATGTCTGAATTGTTCAAGTCTCCAGACAAGTCCTCAGGTAAATGTGGCATCTTGTCAGAAATTTCATTCATCAGATGCCACATACACCTGGGGAAGGCTGGAAAACTGACCAGCTGCAATGTATTAAAACAAACAAAGTCAAAAACATAAAAAAAGGAAAAAAAAAACAACTGCAAAGATAAATGTAAAATGTAAGAAAAAAGAATCACTGAATGATGACAATAACTCATTCCAATATTTAGGAAGAAAAATATCTCTCTTTTCTTCCTCTGGCATCATTATCTCCCCTGCTAAAAAGTCATTTCTTATTCATGGTTATTTTTCTAGTAATCATTCTTAACCCATTAAATGCGAATGACTGGAATTTCCGTCATCGCGGTTCTATGGCTAACTCTATAAAATTTCCATTTTATTGTGATTGACTCAGTTCTACCAGTGAGTTAGTGCCTTTATCTTGCAATGGATATCAAGCAATGGATAACTTGCGATGGACAAGGGCTTTTATCTTGCAATAGATAAATATTACTTAAAACAGAAAGTTTAACCCATTCACTGTGAATGGCGGAAATTTCAGTCATTGCCGTTCTATGACTAAAACAATAAAATTTTCATTCTATTATGATTGATGGCAAATCAGTTCTATCTGTGAGTCACGGCTTCTATCTTGCAATGGACACAGGCTTTTATCGTGCAATAGATAACCAGTGCCTGATTAACTATGTAGCAAAAAAGTAAATGCTACGGGCCCCGTGCTAAATGCTTGCAAGCTATTAATTCCGATTCAGTGATTCTGTGCTCTATTACTATAGTACTATACTACGCTCAACTTTTATGAATTACTAGGTATTCAAGGTTAGCGACTTTAGCCAATTATCATCTTTAATTGGGGTTATTTTTTTAACACAGTAATTAATGGGAGTTTGGTATCTATGTGATACATATACCACAGATAAATACAAAAATATTTGAAACTGAAGTCATAGCTGCAAACATCATATGTAAAAAACAACATAAATATGGTGCAGAGAGTCAGTTGTAGGGAGTGAGTTTATAAGTGTAAATCAGCTTCTGCTAATCCAAGAAGTCTTTGTGGCTGATTGTTAAAAGCAGCTAGGTGTAAACTAGTCTCCCTCTGGCAATGAGGGTGTGAGTTTGATTCTCACCGAAGGCTTACTCTTTATTTTCGATTGCGCAGTTGTTCGTTACCATAGAAACAGTTGCCTGAATTAATAAGTTGTATAAAAACAACTAAAGTTAGGATGACGGTAAAATCTAGTCAAATTTAATAAAAGGTGGTGTGTTATAATACTTCATCCAATAATAATAAAGATTGATTTAAAATAATGCTATACCTGAAATGTTAGATATATTTGTTGTATGGCTGTATAGCAAATGAAAATATTTAATTACTTTTCAAGCAAAAAATGTATGTGTTTTAATATCTATGAGTATTTTCTTTATAACATCTCCTACAAGCCCTTGCACTAACTTAATCTCACCCAGATAACTATTACTCTTTGATAACTGAGCAGTTGAAAGGTTAATATCACACCATTGTTTCTCTCTCATCATTTTCCATTATTACAATACATCCAACTACTGGTTCATGGCTTCCATTGCTATCACAACTTTATGAGTGCAATATTAATTTGACGCAGATACTTTCATTTTAAAGTGTAATGTTATAAAAATAGAGAAACTGGGATATTTATTCAGAGGGAGATAATGTCAAATATTTGGTATTGATTTTTGCTTCTACTTTATATTTCCTAGAAGATTTAGTCACAGGTATAAAGAGGTGTCACCTTGAATTTCACAGGTATATCACAGGTATCAGCTAGATTTATCTTGAGAGACATCTCGAAGTTTAATCTCCCATCTTAAGGAAGGAAGAAGTGAGAAGAATAAAAACCCGAAAGATTTAAAATAAACAGGTCTGGTTAGTCACTCAATAGAAACCGTCTTTTGGCAGCGTGCCGTGTTGGTGGTGATCAATTAAAAAATTGGAAAAAAGGGGTGATCAATGAATAAGTTACTTCTCTCACCTTTTGTTCGTTGGTGATCACTAAAAAAGTCCAGATTTTCAAAAAAAAAAAGGTGCAAATGGATCAATTTAGCATAAACTTACATTGCAAATTGAAACCTCCACTATTATGGAGAGAAATTTGCAAAAATAAAAAAAAAGGTTTTTACTAGACATAATAAGGAGTAAATGTTAATATTATACATACATAGCCAGACAGACCAGCTTGAAAACTGAAGAAACCTATGTTGACAGTTTTGGTGACAGTTTTGGTTGATGCTTTCTAATAAGTCTTGTTTGTTGACATTCTAAGAAAATTAACTTTCCTTTCGCATTTATAAAACTAGAAAGCACTCAGAGAGCGCATACCTCTGCCAATGCTGTACACTAATTAAAAAATTGAATGAAAATCAGTTCATATATAGCTACGACGCAGGGGAGGTAACTGTCTAAGTTTCGAATTGACCTATTTCTGACTATTGTCTCAATATATGAATAAATAGATACCAATCAAAAAATAATTCCTGGATCTGCCCTGAAATTTGAGCAATCCTTCCGTAGCACCCATGGCACACTCTTCCACAAAATGTCATCGAAATTCATTGAGAACTTTTGGAGATATTGTGTGGACAAATAGACAAACACGATTGATTTCCATAATTTCAAACTATTGTCTTTATATATTAAAAAAAAATATCTCTCAATCGAAAAATAATTCCTGGATCCGCCCCAAATTTAATCAATTCTTCCTTATCCCAGGCCTGGCTTGATGTTGCTTAACTTAGGTGATCTTACAAGAACTGGTGTGCCTAACGATTTAACTGTACATAGCATACAATTCAAGTGGTTCCACAAAATGTCATTGAAAGTCAATTCAAACTTTTGGTGATATTGTCCGGACAAACAGACAAACATGAGTGTTATCCATAATTTCAGACTATTGTCTTTATATATTAAAGAAAAAATATCTCTCAATTGGGAAAAAACTTCCTGGATCCACCCCAAAATTTACACAAAATGTCATTGAAATTCATTGAGAAATTTTGGAGATACTGTGTGGACAAAAAGCCGGACAAACAGATGGACACAAGTGAGTATACATATACCTCTTCCAACTCTGTTGGCAGAAGTAAATAAAAAGATAAAAAAAAGAAAAATGGTACGCATCTTGCATCCTAATAAGTTTTGGCTGAGGGATACACCCTGCTGATGAATTTACTACCACCAATACACATAGTTGTTGTGACAACTACTATTAATTTCTCCATCCATCACAACGTTTACATTATGCCTTATCCATAAACATTGCTTTTTCTTCTTTCCATAATCATCCTTTCGAACATTAGTGACATTAGCATTATTGATTTTGTGATTATCTGGGAAAAAAATAATGATAATTAGGAAAAGAAATTTGGTTAATGCATTGTTTTTCTTTGTAAAAAATCCTTTGCCACAATTAAGTTAAACGAAAGAGAAAAATTAATTTGAATCTTAATAGCTCTATTAGGTGTTGATTTGGTGGTGACATTCGTAATAGATTTTGGATCTGGTGCCAAATTAACGATTTGGAAAAAAAAACTTGCTCCTCCTGCTGAAGATTGTGCCAATAGCATTGCATTCCATGGGGACCGTCTAAATTGAGCTTCTTGTCAGAGAACATCACCTTCTCCTTTTTTTCCCCGGGTCCAAGTCACTTTTCACTTAGTCCGCTCAACAGACTTTTTATTATGAACATCAGTCAAAGCAGGAGACTTCTTTCTGGAACGAGACGCAATGTTTCCTGATTCATTGGGAACTTGCCAAACTCTTCTTGCCGTGAATCTACTGTTAAGCCCTTTGCCCCATGAGGGGCATAGGCTGTCGACAATCATTGATGTTTCTGTAACAAACTGGGTTTTCCAATCTAGAGTTTTTTTTTAGCCCTATCCCCATTGGTGTTATGAGAACTGTTTGGTTAAGGGGGGCAAGGGGCCTGATTTGTCTGAAATTTTACACAGATTAAAAACACAAGTGGGGGGAGGGCTTGATTTGCCTGACATTTTATACAGATTAAAAACACAAGTGGGGTGTGTGTGTGTGTGTGTAGAGGGGGCTTGATTTGCCTGAAATTTTACACAGATCAAAAACACAAGTACTAATTTCGAATAAAAAGTCTTTTTGGCAAATTGACGGTACACATATCGTACTAATCACACACTATGCAACTTAAAAGAAATATTGTTTTCTGCCTTTCTTAGCAAAAAAATATCAACTGCCCAAATATTTCCCACTGTTTTGCCCAAATTGGGGAGGGGGCAGTGACTCCCCACCCTAACCCCATCCCTTGGCTTGTAAGCCTATGCTTATCCAAACCCCTTAACTTCGAGGTGAGGTCTTACATCATCTGGTACACCCAGATGATCACCGATGTAGGTAATGACCAGTCTTGATGTTGCTTAACTTAGGTGATCTTACAAGAACTGGTGTGCCCAATAATTTGATTGTACATAGCAGTGATATTAAGATCAAGTTTATTTCAGAGTTCTTAGAGTACAATTCACTTTCTGATATTTCAATCTAAGCTGTATATATGCTGTAAATACAAAAGCAGAATATACTTGATATTTACTAAGTTTAGCTTAGTTTGACTCAAGGCCACAGTAGTGGGGCACCCAGTGAGGATCAAACTCATTACAGTAGTAATGGTCAGCATCACAAGTGTGTTAACCATTACTATATTGATTGTAAAACTAGGATTTTCAGGAAATTACAATGTTTAGTGATTTCACAAAATCCCTAATTTCACAATCTTACTGTAAGATATATATTTTATTTCATATATAATAAGAGTAAAGTTTGTTTGTTTGTTTGTCTTGAAACAACATCACCATTTCTCAACCAATCTTTACCAATTTGCACCCCGGAATAATGAATGAACAAAGAAAACCCAGGTCTGAGTTCCTGTCCGGGGTGATATCTGAGACAACTTCCTTTTTTAGATATTTTAGATGTTTCTTATAAGCTTGGTTTAATGACAGATATTAACAGATTAAAAATACAACAAAATATTACGTACTTATAGATCCTTTATTCATATAATGACCGTGGTCAACCAAACACGTGTGTCCTTCCGAGCTCTTTCTTCTACTAATAATAACACAATGTAATAATGGCTGCTCGTTGACCAGAATGTAAAACAGCGCCCCCTAGTGGAAGTCTTCTGCCTAAGGGGAATAACTCATGATACTTACTTAACATTTCTCATCTAGATTTAGTTGTTTTAAATTGCTATTTAGATTAGTTTTTATAAAATGATATTTTTTATTTATGTTTTTTGACTCCATTTTACATGTAAACCTGACAGCAAATTTGGCATTTTATCTTAGTGATCTTTCAATTTTGGTTTACATCACTCTGACGTGAAACCATCGCCAAAACTTACATACGGATGGAGGAAACATTTGCACATACATGTTTCTTTTTATTACAGTTTTTCACTGGATGGACACACACGTACTGATAATGTTTTTTATGAATTTATTTTTTTGAATTACACATAATTATCCGCTGTAAGAATATGTATAAATAATATTACATGTCCAGAAATATCAATGAATATTATTAATATTATATGAATAAACTAGCTGTGATTCCTAGTGTTGCCTGGGGAAATATAAATTCAAATTTGACAACACAGTAACCCCTATATTCTCTAATTTATTTCCCCTTACACAACACAACCAGGGGGAAAACGGCTGTGTGAAAAATAAATGCTAATCTTGATCTGGGAGTGTGCATGGGCCTACCCAGTGTGTGTGAGGAGTTACTTATTCTACCAGGCAACACCAGGATTCCCTGCTAGAATATATATATATATATATATATATATCATCATCAGCCGT
>VCCN01004649.1:5948996-5968077 GCA_006491835.1 Architeuthis dux
AACAATTGTACTGCACCATTATCCTTTATTGACTATACGGTTTGACCTTTCAAACCCCCTCAGTGAGAAGGCCTGATCCAGGTTTTATTGATTGATTGATTGATTTGTTTAACAGTATATCAACCCTTGATGGGTCATTTAATGCTGAAATCAGTTTAATATTAAAAAAAAATAGAGTCTTGCAACTTTGGTGAAAGGTAATTTTTATTTTAAATAGAGTCTTGTAATTTTGGTGAAAGGTTATTTTTTTTAAAACTAGAGTCTTGCGACTTTGGTGAAAGGTTATTTTTTTTTAAAACTAGAGTCTTGCAACTTTAGTGAAAGATTATTCTTTTTTTTTAAATAGTGTCTTGCAACTTTGGTGAAAGGTTATTTTTTTTAAAAATAGAGTCTTGCAACTTTGGTGAAAGGTTATTTTTTTTAAAAATAGAGTCTTGCAACTTTGGTGAAAGGTTATTTTTTTTAAAACTAAAGTCTTGCAACTTTAGTGAAAGGTTATTCTTTTTTTTTAAATGGTCCCAGGGTCGGGCCCCTGTTTGGGGGCTTCTTACCCCTTTGCAGGGGATGTAGTCAGCGTATTCTAGGCCCTAGCCAACAGGGCCGCCTGATCCAGGTGGGGTCAAATACCCCGTTTGGCCCCACCTAGCGGATGCCCATGGTTGGTAACGTTAAAATGACTACCTTTCCTTCAAAAACACTCTTAGACACAACACGACTCACTTCCATGGCAACGACACACATCTTTTGCTTTTAGAACATTTTTTCAATGAAACTAAATTTGTACTTGTAGGAAACTTTGCTATTAACACAATTATAGAATCAGATGAAATTCTCAACCAGCAAACTGCTACGCTATGCTCTCAGTTTAAGTTCTTGTCATGTACCACAAATATGTAGAGTGTGTCAATTTGTTAGCATTCATTAATTATCACAATGAATTTGATTACAAAGTTGTAAGTAACATAAATTTACATATAAAACGATGCACCTGTTCTTTTGTTAGAAAGCATCAATCAAAACTGTCACCAAAACTCTCAATCTCCTTTTAGGCACCAAGTTTTTTGAAGACAATCTAATTTTCATATGATGACGTCATCAGGTGGCAACCATCTTGGATTTTAGAATCTTTAGTACAACTTTCTTAGAAACAACTGCCCGAATTGAAAGTTGTATATAAAAAACAACTGGAATTAAGATGAAGGTAAAAAACTAGTCAAATTTAATTAAAAAATAATGTGTTACAATTACTTCATCCAATAATAATAAAATAATGTGTTACAATTACTTCATCCAATAATAATAAAATAATGTGTTACAATTACTTCATCCATTAATAATAATACTAATAAAGATTAACTTTCTTACTATTTTACAAATGGCTGTGCAATTCTTACTTTGAAATTACGTCACAAATCTGAAGAGAACAACAATTATATTTCACTTCAGAATTTTGCCAATCTCATGACTGCAAAATAAAACGACACATAATGATAGGTTGAACAGAGACATTCTGAAGAGTACTTTGCCAATGTGCCTAAAGCGTAAAGTATACAGTGGCTGCATAATACCAGCCATGACTTACGGATGCGAAACATGGAAATTAACCAAACGAGCTGAAAACCAGCTCAGAATAGTACAGAGAGCCATGGAGAGAGCAATGCTAGGAATAACTCTAAGAGATAGAAAAAGATCAACATGGATCAGAGAGAGGACTAGAGTGAAAGATATTATACAACTAATTAAGCAGCAAAAGTGGAGATGGTCTGGCCTCCTAGCAAGAAGAGATGACAATAGATGGGGGGAAAAGACTAACCAATTGGTGCCCATGGGATAGTAAACGAAGTAGGAAAAGACCAGATACAAGATGGAGGGACGAGATAGAAAGGTTTGCTGGTAAGACTTGGCAGGGGTTAGCACAAGATAGGTTGTCATAGAAGGAGATGTACTTATAACAGGAGGAGGAGGAGGAGGAGGAGGAGGATGATGATGAGGAGGAGGAGGAGGAGGAGGAGTAGGAGGAGGAGGAGTGTGTGTGTGTGCCATCTATTGGTCATATGCACAGCAGATTTCTAGCAATACTTTTGTATATATCATCTACTGACTGAATGGGGGTGTGTGGTCGCAATTAGGTGAAGTGATATAGGTTTCTTCAGTTTTTATATTAGTCTGGATGGCTATCTATATATCACATGTGCAGGCCATGCCAATGGAGCTAGAAGGCTGAACATTTAAACATTTACTCCATATTATGTTTAGAAAGAAGATTTTTTTTTAATTCCCCCCCGAATAGGTTTTTAATGGGGAGTTCAATCTGCAATGTAAGTTTATGTTAAATTGCTTCCCTAGTTTGTGTCCAGCAACATTCACACTTGTTTTTTGAAAATTCAGACTTTTCTTTAGTGATCACTGCCCAACAAAAGGTGAGAGAAATAACTTCATTGATCACCCGTTTTTCCAATTTTTTAATTGATCACCCCTAACATGACATGCAGACAAAAGATGTTAGTCGTGACGGTTTCTATTGGGTGACTATTCAGACCTGTTTTTGTTTGGTGTTTGTATGTAATAAAGCTGTGTAAAGATAATAATTATTGCAATAAACCTTTTATTCCTTATTTATTTTTCTCGCTGTAAAACATAAATAATACAATAGTTCAAAGGGCCTCAGAGTTCAGCTTGCTCATGGTGCCAGTGACCTATGGGCTGGCCCTGTACTGAAGGCTCATTGCAGGGCTAAAAATTTGCTCTTTTGACTTTCTGAACATTATTGATGAAACAAACCTTAAATATGAGATACGGGTGGATTCATGCGAGAAATACAATTGTTTTTTCTTGCCTCCCATATTGTTTGTAATAAACCATCTGGAAGGAATAAAATAAGAGTCTTTTTAGAAAACTGAACATTACGGTTTGATAGAAATGACACTGCATATTGGAATATAAATGGCTGGAGATGGATTTGTTTTATGTTCAGTCCAGAATAGTCTATGAGATATAGAGAATAAAGAATCCTGATAGTTTTATAAATATTGTTCATTTGAGAATGATAAGCTCTATGTGTTTGGGAGCAACTATAAACCCTTTTCTTGTATACTTTGATCTTTATCCTGTATATTATTACCTCTTTATTTCATTGGTTACGTTTTAGGAACTTGACCAACGTCTTTTGGCAGCATGCTGTGTTAGGGATGACCAATAAAAAAATTGGAAAAGAATAAATAATTAAATGAATAGTTACTTCACTCGTCCTTTGATGGGCCGTGAAAAAAAATTAAAAATACAAGAGGGAACGCTGCCCATCACAAACTAAAGGACCGATTTAGGATAAACTTACATTGTAAATGGAACCTCTCCACAGACACTAAAAAACATATTTTGGGGGAAATTAGGGGAGAAAATGTTCAAATTTTCAGCCCTCTGGCACTGTGCGGCCTGTACGTGCGATACATACATATACAGCCATCCAGACACACTTGAAAACTGAAGAAACCTATGTTGACGGTTTCTAATGAAGAAAAGTAGAAATAGTAAGAGTTTAATTATGAGAAAGAATCAAAGAAAACAAAGAAGACAATATTGAATAATAAAGGAGAGAGAGAGAGAGAGAGAGAGAGAGAGAGAGAGAGAGAGAGAGAGAGAGAGAGAGAGAGAGAGCATTACGGAAAGATACAGAGAGAGTAATGGTTCAACTGGGTTTCAAGATGGTGGAATAACTGGATACTGAGTTTTGGTGCAATGTAAAAGTATAAATCATGACAGTTTTATTAGATTTGCTCCAGTCAAAAATCCTTTCATAAAACAATTCTGAAACATTAAGGAGATATGTAACTTATAAAAAAAAAACCATGGTTCTAGGAAATCAATATTTGATTAGCAAAACAAGAAAATGCAGTTGGTTTTGTTAATATTTTAAATGTTATCCTATCATTTTTCAAACTGTTATTGAGAAGACATTGTTTATTTATAACAGTATATGTAGACAAATAAATGAATGAAGGATACAGAGAAGTGGGGGAGGAGAAAGTAAAACTATTCAAAATATAAATAAAATAAACTGTACAAATAGATTTATTATGAAAGTGAATAGAACTGGCCTCAAAACTATTGCAAGTGAGGAAAGCTTGCATGCCTGCCCAGAAAATCAGCATTCAAAGTCCTTGGTTTTATCTACTTTCTTCCTGCAGCAAGAGAGAAAGACAGAAAATGTGATAAATTCTTACTGGCCACCCCAGTATTGGTAGCGAGTTTGCCTTTGGTACCAGAAGTTGGCAATGAAGTTCAAGGAAGAAAATAGAAAGACTGTGTTACACCAATCTTCCAAGTGAGGAAAGCTTACATGCCTGCCTAGAAAATCAGCATTCAAAGTCCTTGGTTTTATCTAGGATCAAAGATGGGTGTCTGACACTGGTGTGAAATACTTGACTATCCAAGTCAAGGGGAAGGCCAGGAATCTGAGTGGTGGTTTCCAAACCTGGCAAGTTCACCTAATTTGACAGATTATGGCTACACAATCTTCCTATCTTAGAATCATAAGTAAATCTGTGGACTTTTAAAACGTCATCATCATCATCAGCTATTTCAGGTTCACCACTGGACAAAGGTCTTTCTCATATCCTCTCATGCCGATTGTATGGTCATGTTGGTTTTTGGGGAAGATAGTGGCTAATTGTGCTCACTATTTTCTGGTGAGCTTGTTTTGAATTCAAAGTTGTCTTTTTCCTAGACTGGTTACATACCAAGGCTAGAGAGCCTAGACATTTTATTTTACCCATAACAGTTATTGTGTTCTCCAAGATTTTAGCAGCATCTAGTTGTTTAGAATTTGTTGAATTGCTTTCTGATTCTCTTTTTGCTCTTTGCAATCAACAGGTAGATCCCATGGAAAGACTCAACAACCTTTGAAATTGGTTGTTGAAATCCTCCACCGCTGTCCATCTTAGCTGGCTTTAAGTACTTCCTTTTTGTTTAATGCTTTGGGTTTGGAAGCTGGAGTTGTATGCATTGTCTTCAAGTGGTGTTCCAAGTGTGTGCACAGCACGCCAGCATTGCTTAGAGTCTTGTAGCATATTATGCACTGGGGTAACCCTGTGACTTCACTGTTTTGGGTGGACACAAATCCAAATCTAATATATTCATCAAGATGTGTCCTCTTTGTTGCACTCATTGTGAATGATATAGTTTGAAATGGGTACTGCAAATCTGTGACAAAAACAGGGCTGTGGAATCGGACACAAAAGATCTGACTCCTCAATTTCTGGTACCTCTGAGTCCGACTCTGACTCCGTCTCTGGTTACATACCCTGGACAGTTTGCCTTTGGTGCTAGAAGTTGGCATTGAAGTTCAAGGAGGAAAATAGAAAGACTGTGTTACACCAATCTTCCAAGTGAGGAAAGCTTACATGCCTGTCTAGAAAATCAGCATTCAAATTCCTTGGATTTATCTAGGCTCAAAGACTGGTGTCTGACACTGGTGTGAAATACTTGACTATCCTAGTCATGGTGAAGACCAGGATTTTGAGTGGTGGTTTCCAAACCTGGCAAGTTCACCTAATTTGACAGATTATTGCTATACAATCTTCCTATCCCAAAATCATAAGTAAATCTGTGGACTTTAAAAACGTTATCATCATCAGCAGCAGCAACCATTTCAGGTTCACCGCTGGAAAAAGGCCTTTCCCATATCCTCTCATGACGATTGTATGGTCATATTGGTTTTGGGGGAAGATAGTGGCTAATTGAGCTCACTATTTTCTGGTGAGCTAGTTTTGTATTCAGTTGTCTTTTTCCTAGACTGGTTACCTCCCAAAGCTAGAGAGCCTAGTCTGCCCTGCTATTTTACCCATAACTGGGGTGGGATAATAGATGAATTCATGCCTTTCCCGATGGCATTAGTGCAAAGAAAAACATAAACATCCTCAGCCGGATTTTGAACTTGGCTCTCTGATTTCATTATCTGCGTCATTAACTGTTCCACCACTCGCACCTCCTTTTAAACATGCAGTACAGTAAATCTGTCCATTTAACAATTCAACTATCTCAGGTCCTTCATATGTTTCTGTGTGTATCTATGTGTAAGCACATATAAGCATATAAATACGAACAGGCTTAAATAGCTATGAAAGAGACTCTAACTTAAAAATATGGTGGGAAAAAAGAGGCTAAAGAGGAAGAAAGAGAAATAGAAAATAGAGACACCATATCAATTTCAGAAGAGGAACAGAAAGAGATAAATTGATAATTGATGACATACTGAAATAAAATTTAGAACATCATGTGGAAAAAATATTGCAAAGGAGAGTGACAAGAATGAGCAACAGAAGAGCTCTTCAGAGTAAGAAATAAAAAAAAGCCTACTCCTCATGTCTGCATCCATTTTCCCCATTTCATATTTATTTATTTTGCAAGTTATGAATTTAAAATGTTCACAGAGCATATAATTCGTTATGACTCGAGAAGTAAATTAAATCATCTTCTAAAGGTGATATGACTGCTTTGCGGAAATAGAAAAACCAAAGAAAAGAAATAAAAGAGAGAGCCATGTATGAACACACACAAAAAAATGAAGGGAAAAAAATGGAGTAAAAAGTAAGAATCTAAAGTTTGAAATAGCCCAAATTATGAAAACATTTTATGTCAGCAGGCACCACAATCCACTCGGAACACCTTTCAGAGAATTATCCAGAGCAAACTATTTGCGTCGTTGGGAATATTAGTGTGACAGGGGTGAAGGAGAAAGAGAAATTTATCACAAAATATAAAAAGGATAGAAATCTAAAAAGAAAAGTTTAGACATAGAAAGCAAAGAAATGATTTGAGTTCATGTAAAAGCCCAAGTGATACTAAAATATTTTATTTTCTTAAATTTTATTTCAGCTGATTCAATTTATTTAAAATTTGGAAGTGCATAAGTTGGTTATAGAGAGCACTGGAGTAAAAGAATAGGAAAGCCGCTTCTTCGAGTCACATCAGAGCCATTTAGAAATTCACAGTGAACTGTTTTTAGTAAAAGAAAGAAAACGAAAAGAAAAAAAAGTGAACACAGTCAAAATGGTTGATGAAATTTAGAATTTTGGATGTGAACCGTTTTTTTTTTTACCATCAATTGAGTTTTATACCACATTATGCAGTTGAAAAAAGGAGGAAAAAATATGAAAGAAATAGAAGATGGCTACCTGTTATATAGCAGAAAGAAACTGATACTAGTTGATAAAAATATCGAAGGACTTATAAAATGTTTCGAGCAAAAAAAGATTTTTTTAAAAATCAGGTTTGACTATTTGAGCCAGGTTCTAATTTAATTATACACTTAACGTATGGAGAAAAATTATTTCTGACATTGGGAAGTGTCGGCTTGAATATATCTAAATATGCATATGTATGCGAGTGTCTTTGTGAGATATAAACAAAGTGATAGAGAGAGAGATATATTTGTAAATCAAACCCAAAGTAAACAGACAGGTCTGGTTAGTCACTCAATAGAAACCGTCGCATGACCAACATCTTTTGACAGCAGGTTGGAAAAAGGGGTGATCAATGAATGAGTTAGTTTTCTTGCCTTTTGTTGGCAGTGATCACTAAACAAAAGTCTGAATTTTCAAAAGACAAGCGCGAATGCTGCCGGACACAAACTAAGGAATCAATTTAGCATACACTAACATTGCAAATTTAACCACCCTCTAAAAACCTATTTAGTGGGGAATTTAAAAAAACAAACAAAAAATGTTTTTTTCTATACATAATAAGATGTAAATGTTTAAATTTTCATCCCTCTAGCTCCATTTGTGCATGATAGATAGATAGCTTGCCAGACTCACTTAAAAACTGAAGAAACATATGTTGACAGTTTTGATGATGTTTGTTTGATGGTTTCTGATATGTATATGAGTGTCTATGCGATATATAAACAAAGTGATAAAGAGAGACAGACATATTCATGTCTGAACCCAAGAGTATACAGATACTGTTAAAGTGTGTGTATGTGTGTGTTTCTGTGTCAATTTCTGTTTTGCGGGCAACCACAACAGAAAAGAGAGCAAGACATATTAATGTACGAACCCAAGAGCATACAGATAATGTCAAAGTGTGTGTATGTCTGTGTTTCTGTGGCAATTTCTGTTTCTCAGGCAACCTCAAAATTCCCTTCACAACAGAAAAGAGAGAAAGACATATTCATGTACAAACCCAAGAGTATACAGATAATGTTAAAGTGTGTGTATGTGTGTGCTTCTGTGGAACATTTTGTGTCTCTCGGGCAACCTCAAAATTCCCTCCACATTAGAAAAGAGAGAATGACATATTCATGTACGAACCCAAGAGTATACAGATAATGTTGAAATGTGTGTATGTCTGTGTTTCTGTGGCAATTTCTGTTTCTTGGGCAACCTCAAAATTCCCTCCACAACAGAAAAGAGAGACAGACATATTCATGTACGAATCCAAGAGAATACAGATAATGTCAAAGTGTGTGTATGTGAGTATTTCTGTGGCAATTTCTGTTTTTCGGGCAACCTCAAAATTCCCTCCATAGTAGAAATGTCTGTGTATCTGACAGCACTGACTGTACTAAAGATGAGACAGTTATCTTTTGTAGGTATGATACAGTCTTGCAATTACTGTATTTACCAGCCTATATGATACGTGGTCTATAAGGGTATTTGGGGGACTACTGCTCACCGAAAGTCATCCAAGCCTGATAATTATCCATTTTGAGCTTTGGTAGATGGCCTCCTAGTCATATTACCAACACATTGGGTGCAATGTGATATTTCTATACTTTTTTGAAAAGTCTAACCGATTGGTGCCCATGTGTCCCATGGGCACCAATCGGTTAGTCTTTTCCCCCAATTATTGTCATAATTGGTATAATATCCTTCTAGTCCTCCCTCCAGATGCACCAAGATGAGTCCTCAGTGATCTTGTTTGCCTAAGATCATCAGGGGTTTCGGGTTTCTCAACATCATACACTCTCCACCAGGTAACCTAGCCTGAATTGATCAAAAACAGGCTCTCATCTCAGTCACAATACGCTATACGTATGGTATATAATAATGGTGTCTTGCTTTTCAGCAACCATCCACATTTTAGATCCACAAGTGGCTGACAAAACTGTTTGAATGTTTATTCCCTGTTTTTTATAACGACGTAACCACCCGAGAAGCCATTCGTGGTATCTCATTGGTCACCATGAAAATACAAGATGGAGGTCGAGATAGAAAAGTTTGACTGAGAGGTGGCAGAGGTTAGCACAATCTAGGTCGTCATGGAAGGAGATAGGAAAGACCTTTGTCCAGCAGTGGACTTATAATGGCTGATGATGATGATGACGATCAGTATGATCTCATAATAATCATATAACGCAACCCCCTATTTTTGTAGATAAAAAGCATGAATGTATCTTATTATCATGCATAATGTAATCCCCACCTTACTATGTATGAAGGCATGAACCTATCAGTTTTCAGTTTGTGAAATTGTCTTATTGTTAAGAAGCTCATGTAAACTCTTCATTTGGATATCTTTCACCACTTAGGAGTGCGAGCGAAGCAGAAATATTTTTTTTAGAACACACTCTTAAGATCGCTGGAAAACACCTCTATTGCAAAAAGTGCACTATTTAACTGATGGATATATGATTGTGAGAGAATGGAAGGGAGCTAACTCTTGAGTCGTTGAATGTAAACAGAGGACGATACAGTGAAGTCTTGTTATGTCCGTGAGTTTGGCGCATGAAGGACAAAGAAAGGTTCTGTAAGATCTTGCTTCCCCGGGATTTTGGAATTCGGCGCTGAGACAGAGAGAGAGAGAGAGAGAGTTTGTCTTGTTTGTTACCCTGTGTTTATTCAGTACAAAACATTTATTTTGATATCGTTTTTTAATCCGTTTTTCGCGTCTCAAAAAATAATTGAAGGGGATAATTGGTTTATTTACTCTTTCTGTAATCTTAAAGCTAGCTTTTAGTAGCATTTTTCAAAAAAATAAGGAACACAAGCAAATTATTGGGGGTGGGGGCTGAAGAACCCTCAACCCGCCTGGTTCTGACAGCCCTGTATGTGCAGGTTGGCCATTTATGAGAGGAGCCATTTTAAAGTCGGACCACTGTACACATCAGTTACTTTGTTGATACAAGTAAACAAAATTGATAAAATATTATACTTATATGTATGATGCAACTTCCCCACCATTTCGGCTTTTGATTCTGATCTATTTTTTCAACTGTACATGAATAAATATGGTAATTGTTTTTACTTTATTTATGCTCATTTAAAAAAACTGTCTGATGAAAGTAATGAAGAGGAAAACTTTATTTGCAATGACATATGGTGCACATCTGTTAGAATCTAGCTGCAAGTTGCCATATGTCATTAAGTCGGGTAAATTGCTAGTAAATCTAACAAAGTGATGAGGTCATCAGAAAATCCAGTGCATATTCCTGCTTGGATACTTATGTAATCTCATCAGGGAGGGTGTCTCACACAGGGCCTATGAGAAAGTGTGCAGCTGGTGCATCGCACGCGGGCCCAAGCAGGGGCCGAGAGTTTCATGGAGAGAGCAACTGCAGCAGATGAAAACAGGATGTTTGAAGGACCAGAGTGTTTTTGCAGTGTGCGTGTGTATGAGTGAGACGGGCCCCAAAACAGGTTTGCACTGCCTCATAAAATTCCTGTCGGGGGCCCTGGTTTCACACACTTAAGGCATGTGAAGTTGGTGAACAGATCACTGTAGACGCATTCCACTTATTTTAGTTTACGAGTAAGAATATCACTCTCTGTTGTCAGTTCATAAAAAGAAAAAATACTGACTAGGTATTTAAAGTATTCCTTAACTTTTAAATTCATATTTAAAAAAAATCAAATCTTAAATCAAGGGAATAACTTCTGATCAGAGTTACTTCCTTGCCCTTTTAGATAATTTAACAAATTTCCATTTTATTCAATTCTATTCACTGTGGAGTGGTTTAGGAGTGGTTTCAAGCAGTTCATGAACTTAAGTATTAAACTTGAAGACCTTTGCCTTACTCAGATCCTTTCTACCACTTTGCAAATAGTGACACCTCTCTCTCTCTTCCCCTCCCTCTCTGTAGCTGTTAAGTAATTACAACTATTTGGAGCCTCGAATTTAATGTATATATTTTTTTTTAAAACCAGCTCAAGACAGAGAATCTACTTAATTTAAGATTCTTAGATGTATCAGTTTCACTATTATTTTATTACTAGTTTTACTCCATCTTATTATTGTTGCTTTTTAACAAAACACTCTGGCTTGACAAATCTTCATTATTACTATCATGTTAACCATTGCTCCACAGCAAAGTGACCATAATTCATGGAATTGGTATTTACTAAGCTTAGATTAGTCTGGCACAAGGTCACATGTGTGGAGTACCCACTGAGAATAGAACTCTGTTCAATAGTAATGGTCTGGAAAACTAGCTTATTAATCACTGCAAATCAAAAGCAAAGTGTCCATAATTCATGAAATAATGACAATGCTTCATCTTAGAACTTCAAGCAATACTAAGAAGATGGCATCGACCAAAACGTTGTGATAAAAACAAAAAATATGAGGATATCTTCTACTAATATAATGCACAGTGTGATTATTTCTGTTTCTCTGATTCATAACAATGGACGCTTGAAGGTAACAATTTTGCTGATAAAAATATCTCCCAACCACCATTTGAAACAAGTTCAATAGTTTCTGTTCTAAAGAAATAATCTCTTAGAAATTCAAATATAACCGGGAAATTTCTCACAGGGATTAGATTAACTAGTTTATACAATTAATTCATGGAATAACTCTAATCCTTCATCTCAGACAACTGTCAAATCGGTTCAGACTTGAAATGATACGGGGATGGAGAGCAATTTGGTGTAAAGAGAAAATTTATCAGATGCCAACTAATTTGCTTTTAATTACACTTCTGAGTTACCTTCTCTCTAATCTTCTCCCATTTTAGAGCATTAATCACGACAACAATGGTGCCTACGTTATTCTTAGGCTCAAATAAATCTGATCATGGGACCTATAATTTTGTATGTAAATTAGGATACTGTAGGAGAAACGACCAATTGAAGCTGCGTGATCTGGCGTCAGAAACATGAGAAAAGCAAAGCAAACCAAAATATAAAAATGCAGAATGAAAGTCGTATCAAGTTCTTAAGTGTATTTGAATATGGCATTGTCGGCAAACTTTTCCTCAGACCAGACGACCTAATTGGAATTCATCATTTACATAATAAACAGAACTACTTCCATAAAGACACTGATCACCATATCCCAGTTGTAGAGGGCTCGTCTCCGGTTCGGTAGGCAGTGGTTCAATCCATCACCAAGTCATACCAAACTCTTTTAAAAAGGTAGTCAATGCCTCTCTGCTAAGCACTCAGCACAAGGACTAGGATTGAGGAACCTTTCCTCAAGGCTGAAAGGTTACGGCCAAATCAAATTGGATATACCAGTTCTCATAAGATTACCAAAATTAACCATGTGGAGTCTGGTCAGTACCTAGATGGGTGACCATTAGGGAATACCAGGTGCCACAAGCAAAACAAAGCTTTGACAGGCCTGGCAAGCCAGAAGTAGGTCCTACTAACAAATGCCTGTCTACCTAACTTGTCTCAGCCAGATTGTGAATGCGATTTGTCAATTCCATACTCCATGCCATTCACCATTAGGCCACCTGCACCTACTTAATACCCATGGTGTAGGCAAAAAGAATTGATGAAATATGCCCGGCGTTTTGTTTTTTTTTGTTTTTTTCTTGCATGGGTGTGTGTTTTTCTGAATTGATATTCCCCATGCACTCAAAAACCTTTGCTCTGAACTGTCCCCCCTACCGGCCACACCCTAAAAGATAATCTGCCTTGCTTGAAAGTAAACTGTAGCCAATTCAAACAAAATCCTTAGCGAGACAATTTCCAGACCCACAGGAGTTCAATGCTGCCGGAGATCACCAGAGCGCTACTCCATCACTTCTTTAAAAAGAAGAAGAAAAGCCAAAATAAATGAACGAGACAGAACGCATTTCCAAACCTCTCTAACGGTTGCTGTCCTCCCCTGCTAACATTTGGCCCTTCCAAAATACAATATCTTTCAGAGAGAGGATATAGGATATGGTAAGCATTTTGTCAGCTCCAGCTCCTTAAAACGTTAGCACTGCAGCCCTGCAGACCCATACTCAATCACTTGAAAACTGAGTAAATGATTCATCAGAAAAATAACTGCATTAATACTTCAATGATTTGTTTACCATCCTAGTTGGTCACAGGTTTCTGTTGACTTTGCTGAGTCACTTTCTATTGGTTGCTCTGTGATGTGGATACCTTGCTGCTGTTCTTGGACTAATTTTGACACACTTTGCCACATTGGCTACCTTAAAACAGGTTTTTTTCAATTTTGACAGCATTAGCCTCTTCATTGGGCAAAGCTGCAAAAGACTGACAACTTGACTGATCTGGAACCCAACTAAAAAGATATACAAGACTGACCATTCAGGAGAAAAGTTGAAATGTTTTGATTCTTTGAGATCAAATTGCTGTTAAAATTTGACCCCAAACTATCACCACAAATTGAGTTTCTAGACGGCGAGAAAAAGAAAATACAATTTAATCTTTTTTTAGGCTTGCGTGCTTTAAAATCAATGATTTTAGTTGTTGGTGGGGACTAACAAAAAAGCCCCAACTAAACAATCACAGTTGGAAGTCGAATTCTTTATTTCATTTCACTTTCAGATTAACCAACAACATGTTCCTTTTTCAAAATCTGACAATTTTTGTGCTTCTGGAGTATGAGGTATTGTGAAGTGATTGTGCAGTTATTTCTTTTGCATTTTTCTAGTAAATTGTGTAATTCTCACTGAGTATAGTCACATAGACTTGGGATCCCCCTCCCCCTCTGCCTGAACGTTTGCATGCAGCACTCCGCCCTAAAAAGACCTTTGTGTCACATTTGCCATCATTGGGAGGCAAATAAAGAGAAACCTTCATAGCTGTGAAGTTTGGAGAAACACGACCTGGGATTCGGTGAAATGAAATATGCATACTGCACAAGATATCATGACATATACATATTTACCTAAATGTCTATATTGTACAATACATATACATGTCTAAATACCATGTAGACTTGGGATCCCCCTCCCCACTCTGCCTGCACGTTCGCATGCAGGACCCCACCCTAAAAAGCACAACCTGGGATACTTGCCGGGGTCCTTGTTGCATGCTCAGGATTCGTTCTGAGAGAAGTTGCACAGGATATCAAAGCCTTCTGGAAGTTGATCACATCTGCCTGGGATTCATCCCGGGATCTTTGACCAACATGCTCAGGATTTGTCCTGAGAGCTTTGCACAGGATTCGTCCTGTGACCAACAACCAGCTTTCCCCAATGTCTGCGTGACATCAGTCGCAGAGATTTGGGGACCCCCTCCCTTTTGCCTACACATTCGCGCGCAGGACCCCACCCTAAAATGACCTTGTGTCAAATTTGCTATCATGTTTTTGTTTTATCTTTGTTAAATGTAAAATCTTTGTAAAATAATGGTGTCTTTTTACTTATATCAATTCTCTGTATATTAACACATGATTTGAAAGAAATACTCTTTTTTTTTATTTTTGGTCATTTGTGAAAAATCTTTTTAATTTTTCACAATTTCCTTATTGACTCTTTTACTTCCACTTTCAACTATTCTGCCATCTGTTGATCTGCCTGGGAACTAAACAAGATGTTGGGACAAAATATAAACCTCTGTGCTCCTAGATATATGGAGATAAGAATGTGGTATCAAAAATGACCCACCACGCAGATACTTCAACACTTCAAAAATGGGATGGAATTTAACCCACAATGTTTCAAAGAGTCAAAGAAACCTAAATATTAGCATCTAATGCCTAAAATATTCCTACAAATATCATAAATTTAATACAGTTATGCACAGACTTGTGTCTGGGTTATGTTCTGGGAGTATGGATATAACTCGACCTGGGTGTAAGTCGACCATTATTCGGTGAAATGAAATATGCATACTGCACAAAATATCATGACACATACATATTTACCTAAACGTCTATATTGTACAATACATATACATGTCTAAATACCATGTTTAATAAAATGTAAATACTTTACAGTACTGTAGGCTTTCTTGAAATCTAGGTATAATTCATCAAAAGGAACTCTCACCATACAATTTAGTCCACTCTTTGAGCGTAGTAAGTAAATTTGTTAGACAAGATCTCCCCTCTCTAAAGCCATGTTGTTCATCACACAATATAAGCTTATTCTCGATGAATTTAACTATTCCTTTCTTCACAAGTTTCTTACAGATCTTACACACTTGCGAGGTCAAACTGACTGTTCTATAATTACCAGTTACAGCTTTGTCACCCTTTTTAAATATAGGTGTGACATTCGCCATTTTCCATATTTCTGAAAGTTCACCCTGGGCTAAAGATTGCCTCAGAATACAGTACAGTGGGAGATACAAAACATCCACATATTCTGTGTATTGTGATGACGTGGCTTTTCTTCTTTGATTCAGTTATAGGCTTGTTTTGGGTGGCGGGGTGGGGGGATGATACATTATATGTTCAGGTCTTAGCCAATGAGATACACACAAACAAAAGACTGCACTGAATGCGATTTCAAGCTAGATGCTGGCGTCTCATAATCGAGACTAGAAAATGCTGTACAGTACAGAGTGCTTTTTTTTCCAATAAAAAGAATTAAGCCCCTATGGTGTATCTCTGCTGTATCTGTGATTGGACGTATGGCTGTATTTATAAATAACGTTAAAATCTTTTATTTTGAACAAGAATGCAAAAACATTGTTGTTTATTGGTCATCAAGGTAATCTTGGAATCTACTGCATTAAATAATAACATTTTTAGATTAATTTCTCTCTTGTCTATTTTGGTGGCCATCTTGTTTTAATATCTGAAATTAAGCCGCCTTCGTTTGAGGCATAAGTTTTTAGGAAGTTCAATAAGGTTGGAAGCAACCAAAAAAGAAAGTTATTTTATTGCCTCATAAGATGAGTAGGTCATTAGCAATAAATTTATCCCCGTTCCACAACAATACTGACCAAAAACCTATTTTCCCCATCGGTTTTGTTCTATCCCAGACTCATTGTCTACAAATCGGTAATATTTCTTCAATTTTTTTCTCTGGACTCATTCTTGCTTTTCCTACAAATTTTATTTATCTCATTTTTTACAAATAATTTTCTTGTGTTTTTTAGTTTATCCTTTCTCGATTTTTGTAACCTTTTCAAATGTTTTTTTTATTTCTTCCTTTCTCTTTACTTGAGCTTTTGTTCTTACTTTTCCTTTAAACTCATTACATTTTATGCCTTTTAGAAACCGTCAACCAAAACTGTCAACATAGGTTTCTTCAGTTTTCAAATGACTCTGGCTATGTATCTATCAATAGAACTAGAAGGATGAAAATTTAAACATTTACTCCTTATTATGTCTACAAAAAACGTTTTTTTTAATATTTTGCAAATCCCCCACCTAAATAGGATTTAGTATGGGGTTCACTTTACAATGTAAGTATATGCATAATTTGACTCTTAGTTTGTGTCCGACAGTGTTCAAATTTGTTATTTGAAAATTCAGACTTTTTTTAGTGATCACCACCCAACAAAACGTGAGAGAAGTGATTTATTCATTGATTACCCAATTTTTTAATTGATCACCCCAACACAGCATTCTGCCAAAAGATGTAGGTCACATGACGGTTTCTATTGAGTAACTAACCAGTTTTTTTTTGTTTCTTTAATTTACCTCTGTCAAACGACGTTGGAAGAGGTATATGTATTCACTTGTGGCGGTCTGTCTGTTTGTCCACTCAATATCTCCAAAGGTTCTCAATGAATTTCAATGGAACTCTATGGAGGGGTAGGGCACGGGCTAATGGAGAATTGATCAAATTTTGGGGCAGATCCAGGAATTCTTATTTAATTGGGAGAAATTTTCAATTCTTTTCATCTATTTATGTATTCACTAATTTTTTATCCACACAATATCTCCAAAAGTCCTCAATGAATTTCATTGAAATTTTGTGGAAGGGTTGGGCACGGGCTAAGGGATATTTGATCAAACTTTGGGGCAGATCCAGGAATTCTTTAAAATTTTTCAATTTTCAATTTTTTCCATCTATTTATGTATTCACTCATTTTTATCAACACAATATTTCCAAAGGTTCTCAATGAATTTTGATGACATTTTGTAAGAATTGATTGAATTGCGGATGAATAGAAGAATTTGTTTTCGATTGAGAGATATTTTTTCATACACTAAAAACGGGTAAACAATAGTCCAAAATATGGATAATCAAAAGACAGTTACTTCCACTTCATCGTAGCTATATATGAAGTGATTTTCATTCAATTCTTAGTTAGTGTATGGCATTGGCAGAGCTCTCTGAGTCCTTTCCAGTTTCCACTTGTTTTTTTTCCCTTCTTGATTCAATTGTTTTTAACCCTTCTTATTTCTACTTCTATTTCTGTTTCTTCATTGAAGTTTTATTGCTATCATTTTTTCCTTGTTATTTCTTTCATTTCTTGTCTTTGTTCCCAACCAATAACACCTTTTTGCTTCCATTTATATTACCTTATACAACTATACAACCAAAAGGGTTTTTTTTCACGAAACTGGCTTCTTATCAATCTTTCAAAGTTAATTAAATCTGATATTTCTTTCCCTTTCAAGTCCTTTCTTATTTGAAATTGTCAACTAAAACTGGCAATATAGGTTTCTTCAGTTTTAAGTTGGTCTGGCTGGCTGGTTATATGTGTATATATGACACGTACAGGCTGCATCAATGGCGCTAGACAGCTGAAAATTTAAACATTTACTTCTTGTTATGTCTACAAAGAATTTATTTTTGTTTTTTGAAAATTCCCTCTAAATAGGTTTTTAGTGGAGGGTTCAATTTAAAATGTAAGTTTATGCTAAATCGGTCTCTTAATTTGTGTCTAGAAGCATTCACGCTTGTTTTTAGTGATTATTGCCCAACAAATATTTTTTTTAATTGATCACCCCCAACATAGCATGCTGCCAAAAGACGTTGGTCACATGATGGTTTCTATAGAGGGACTAATCAGACCTGTCTTATTTCAAATTTTTCATTCTCTTTTTCTCTATTGTCATTTCTTTTGTCTTTCTTTTCCTTTCTTTTTGTATTTAGCATACTTTATCCTTGGATATCATTGTTCTACAGAGAGGCATGGCTAGAAATTGGGGGGGGGATTGGAGGCCAGGGGGCTTGGCTCTTTGAGGGGCCCCCTCCAACATCTATTCATTGGGGGCCTGGGGGCGTTTTCAAATACCCCCCACCCCACTACGTTTTTTTTATCCTTCTAATTTCCTCACATTTTCCTACTTCTTCTTCCACACCTTTTATCAAATGCCAGTACAAAGTCTGGAGTTGACTTTGTTTTCTAATTCTAATAAATTCTAATAAATAAATACATTTATAGAAAAAATACATATTTTTATAGTTTTTTATTTATTATATAAACAATACAAAAGTTGCAGTAATCATCTTCAGTTGGGGCGGAGTTTGACCCTGCAGCAGCCACACTTGTCTTTCTTCACAATTCCCCCCTCTTCCTTATTTCTACACACCTTCCAATTTCTTCATTCTTCCCCTTCCTTATTTCAACACCCTTTCCTTCCTGATCACCCTCAAACTTTAACCCCAATTCCTACCGATCTTTTTTCTTTGTTTGTTTACAAGGATCCAAATCAAATTGATGGAGAAGGAATCAAAGACCCATAACCCGAGACACAACAAAGTAATTAGAAAAGACCAAAATCCCCAAACTCGAAAAGGGTATCATGGCTTTTGAACCCACAGATTTATTGCTTATTCACTAAAAAAAGATTGGCTTTGCATTTTATATAATCAGGGGAGTCTAAGCAGTATCGGATGAAGGTATGAACGCCAGCTGGGGGCCTCCAGAGATTAAGTGAAAAGTTATTTCATTTATGAATTCTTATTCAAAGTTTAAGTAATCTAAATCTTCTATTTAAAAAAGAGGTTCAATAATATACTGTACGTGTATATATTTGTATACAT